>JASAND010009840.1:0-11615 GCA_030248195.1 Trissonchulus latispiculum
CTAGGTAGTGCGCTAACGCGCACTACCTGATTAAGAGAAGTTTCAAATGTGTCTTTGAATCAACACTAGTGACATTATCCCGTCTGTTAAGACAAAAATTAAATGTTAAACGTACTTGAAAAATTAGGAACATGTATTGTAAGGGAAAATTTCTACTTCCTTTATTCCGGAAGGAATGTCGTAATTTTTTGTTTTCATGCTTCTGATTTTTCAAATTTTGTTAAGTAATTTTGTGTGTATTACAAAATGCAGTTGCAGGCCTCATACTACCCAAAATCAGAAAAGTAGGAAAAAATGTAGGAATATTTTGTAAAAAAGTAGGAATAAAAGTAGGAATTTTCCGAAAAAAGTAGGAATTTTTGCAGACAAATCTTGCGAGGTACGCATTCTAATACGTAAAAAATGTAGTTATGGAAATAAATTTTACTTTAATTTGAGGCATGACGTATATATATATCAACGGGTCTAGTGACATAACCTCCCTTGAGGAATATTCTTGTACCGGAGGAGAGCGACTTTTTTAATTTTTTAAAAATTTTTTGACTATTTAATTTTCTCCGCACTGCTTAGTGTCTGAATTCAATTTTAAACATTTTTATAACGGTCCGGGGGATATTAGTAATGCGGACCATACGTATAGTCGGGGGGGAGGGGGTAAAAACTATGATTTTCGAAATGAGGTTACTACTATTGCTATAGACTGTAGCTAGCCAGACACGTTTTTATATACACCAGCATGTAGGGCTTGACCTGTACTTTACCACCAGTAAAATCAGCATTCGGTTGTACGTCTAGTGGGCTAGCCTCAATATTCACCATCTTGTCCCACACAAGGTTGGAATAAAGTGGGTTATATATTATCCATCTGTCAATCCAATCTTAGAAATTGACCTACACTACCAGGAAATTAATATCTTTTGTCTACAAAATCTTATTTTCTCCTGTAATTTATAATCTAATCGTCGTCTGCGGTAACTTGCACTGATAAAATACTCCTTTTTATTAACCTTCAAGAAATTGAGTGTTTCACGTATGATGGGTAGAAAAATAGCACAAATGTGTTGAGGGATCACCCATTTCAGGTGTAGTCTTTGGCATATCCAAATTTATGAAACTGTCTGGAATGCCCACATTTCATAATATCACAAAAATGTTGTTTATAGACCCTAACTGCCTTGTTATCCGCATGATTTGCCGCTCTATGAATACTTGCCATCATTCCTCCATATCAGCTGAAAGCAGACGCCTAGGCGGTCCTGAAAATCTAGCCGAGACTTTTTCCACTGAACGAGTCGCGAGTAAACTGAACCAGTCAAGGTCGAAACAGCTGCAAAGATCAGATTATTTTGAAAATCGAAGTTTCAACCAAAGTTGAAATTTGGTGTGTAGAACTTTCGGTCAGGGGGAAATTTTCCTGAAAAAATTGTAGATAGTAGCATTTACCATCTTTCTGGACATATAAAAGCGGCATTTTTGAAATCGAACGGAAAATTTCAAAAAATATTTTTCACGAAAAGAAAAATTTTATCACTCCGGCTCAGAAAATGCACACTTTATGGTAGTTATCTTGAAGCGTTTGTGAGACTATAAAAACAATTTCATTTTCTAGATTTCTAGTCAGACTTTAGGCATTGGCCGATCCCATAAACAGGTGGAATCATGGAAACAAAAATGTGATTGCCTAGTCCACCCTTACAAAAGTAAGCTTAAGAAGAAATAATAGCGCCGAAGGCGCGAAAATTTTTTGAAATCCAGTGATTTAAAGTTACGTTAAGGACACTTTGAAAATTTTTCTGATCTGTTCGCAAAAAAGTAGGAAAAAGTAGGAATTTTCAGCAAAAAGCAGGAAAAAAGTAGGAATGAAGAAAAAGTAGGAAAAAAGTAGGAAAAGTAGGAAGAGTATGAGGCCTGCAGTTGTGAAAATGTCTCTAAATTAATTTTAACGAATTTTTGAAATTTTCTGTTCTAAAATTCCAACTGTAATTGATGAAAGACGGGCACTTTCGTTCAGACGTGAACGATACATCGCCGAATGAAAACTTTAACCAGCTTACATATTTGAATATTAACCTCATAGAAAAGATGAGAGCTCGATGGGATGTAGTCGGATATTGAGTATATCTTCTCAAAAAATTGGTTAATGGAAGGTGGTGTTGTCAGCACGCAAGATTTAAGCAACATTTTTTTTAAAAACTAGTAAATTTTAGAGGAGTAGAAAACTTCGAAAGTTGAGTACTTATTTTCTTATTTTTAAGCTTATCTCAATTCTCAGCATGTTTTACTGAAACGTTGTGCAGTTTACAAGATTCTGTTCAGAAGGCGCTGTCTGCATTTAGATGCACAGTAGAATCTCACCGTGAATTATCGAAGCAATTTGCTCGACCATACTAAAGTTTTAATTTTTTACAAGTTTTAGGGTATGTTGTGCATATAGTAACAGCATTTGTAATGGAGCAAATTCAAGGTAAGGCAAAAACTTTGAAATTCTAAGTAAACAAAAAAGTTTAACCCAGTTGGTTATTATCGCATTACCTATTCCAATTGTTTTGCAGTATTGCTTTATAATTTTGATTGTATAACCCTTGCTGGGGGCCTGCATCCAATATTAAATAATGTTAAAATGTAACTACGAATTTTGTACTTGGAACCGGGAACCGGAAGCTAGAACCGGAACCGGAACCGGTCCCAACTCTACTCTGAAAGCTCCCAATTAAAAATTAAACTCAACCGTTGCATTGGATAGCCCCATTCTGAGAATATGATTACGATGATATAAGACAAAAATCAATATTATATATAAAAGGCACTGAATGATAAAAACAAATGTGAATGCACAATCCAAAGAAATCCAACAAACCGGAACAGAAACAATTCAAAAATAATAAAAAATATTGTAAGGTATATACAAAACCAGGGTCCGCATTGCAGTTACTCGCAACCGTAAAAGGAATGTTTACAATGAAATTGATATTTACAACTTTACATATAAATAAAATTAGATAGAATAAAGGATCAGGATCAGGAATAGAACAAAACAGTAACCTGCGTATTGCGAAGTTGTATGACAACCAAAGTATGCAGAAATTTTAGCTTAACATTAAACTCCCTACAGCAAACTAAATTCTTAATTAAGGACGAAAGGAAATAGCACAGCTCCGTTAGAGTGGGAAAAGAAAAAAGCAAAAATGTTGGAATAAGGAAGAAAGAAGCTGTAAAATGTGAGTGATTGAGTGCAAATGGTGCAGGAATGCAGTGATCGCAGTTGACATACATACTCTTAAAATAGGTCCTTTTCACGCATAAAATTAAACAAAACTAACTGAAAGTTAAAAAAATTAGCTCAATCGGTATTGTGCACAGGGTTAAAAGAGCTGACCACTCCATTTAAACTGCTGACTTCAGCTTTAACTGTTACCCAACTTTTAACCCTCGAGCAAAAGGGCACAAAGGAAAAGAAGCATTGTACTGCATTAAGTAGGTGGTTTACAGTAGTCTATTCAAACCAACCAAAGGATCAGATTTCTCTGATATTCTCAGCAAACTGGACACTGGTCGCCATAGAGGTAAACGTCATCTCCGCCTGACCATTTTCCAGCCTATCCAGACCCCCGGTAAACTCCCGATTCAGCTGTATCAGTTTTCCCTCGGCCAGTGACATGCGAAACGAGGCCAGTTTGTAGTAGAAATTGACAGCAAAGGCCAAGAAGATGACCAGAACCGGAATGGTAACGGCAATAGCGGCATAGGCAGCCGGCTTACAGCGATGGACAAACTTGAGCCAAAACACACAGACAATCTCGATCAGGAAGAGCATCAAACCCAGCACCTGTAATAACAACAACGCACTGTCAAGAGTTAGTAGGTAAGAGCAAGAGCAAGTAAGTAGTCATAGCAAGAGTCACGCTCCGCCACTAGCAGTGAGACTGGGCTTGGTCTACTAGCGCCCCTCCCCAAAGTGGGTGCCCCTTTTTATACTAAATTTTGCCATGAAACAATTGCTTAGAAGGACACATTTTCAAAAATTTTACGGCTTCGCCGCAGATTTTTATTGGGTTTTTGCAATTTTTAACACTAAATCTTTTTATTTTTGCGATAAAAATATTTTACATATATACATAACCTTTACAGTGCATGCTATTAAAATATTGCATTTTTAGCATTTTTTAGAAAAATTTTCGACCCCCCCCAAATTCCTTGCTCCTTGGACTTTTGGGTCTCTCCCCAATAACAAATCCATAGAATAAGCCCAGCCAGAGCCTAGGTCATAGCGGCCGAAGACTTCGCATCAGATCCCAACAGTGAAAGTAAGGAGGTTTCAAATCGAAAATTGTTAAATTCTTCGGAAATATTCTGAATCCGCAATAATTTCTAATTATTTTTGCTCTTTTCTTTGAAATAATTGAGAACGCCACTGGCTTTCAAATCTAAAAGTTTGCCCAAAAATCCAGACAGCTCCTCTCAAATAGAAACAAAAACTCCTTCCTACTGGCTTTATTCTAGGCGAAAGTGTTTACAGGAAGTCTGGGGGCAACGCAATCTTGGGGGGGTCACGAAATTATTTTTCCAAAATGCTTACAGCTAGCGGCAGAGGGGGCAATCCCCCGTAGAAAAACACCAGACCTATTTCTCGTTTCTTTGTGCCTGCCGTTATAGCGATCGAAAACTTCCAAATTATTATGAAACCAAAAACAAGTTCATACAAATATTCGTACATTGCATACTCCCAGTTCATACATTAATATTGGTACAATAGTTCATATTTACCGTGGAGAAGAACCAGGCCAGTTCAATGTAAAGCTTCAGGCGGATATGGGGCGACTCGGCGACGACGGCATAGTTGTCACAGTTGGCGATGGCGTCGATATGGGGGAGGATGCAGGTGGACATCATGAGGGCCAACAGGTGGACGGAGACGAGGAGGGCCGTACAGACGGCATAGAAGATGTAGAAGCCTTGACTGATCTGCTCCTGACTTTCCTCAAGGGTCAGCTCTACAAGAGCAACCTGAAAATAAAGAAATAGTCAACAGAATGTACAAGACAATAGCGGAAACAAAAATAAGCGTGAAATAATAGGTATGACTATTTAGTTAGTTACAGCAAGAGTACATAAGTTACAAGTATACCAGCGTTTTTTTTTTCAAAATCGGATTTCATCAAATTTTCGTCATTTTTATTTTCTGAACGTCATTTTTATTTGTCCAACGTCAAAAATAAATTTTTGCAGAAATGCAGTTTTGTTTTGATTTTAGGTTATAATTCCTAATTTTGGTTGAATTTTACATTGTTGGCGTGTGTTACTTCATATTTCACATTGTCCCGCTAATATACATGCTAACTTACATACTCATATAATAATATCTGGTGTCATTGTATGTATCATGTCTTTGAGCATTAACAATGACGAGAACAACCCAATACAGTTTGGGGGGGTCTGGGGGGCTTGAAGAGATTTTTTCCTTTTTAGATGAAATCATTCTTAAAATCTTTAATTCTTTTCATTTTGCAGAAACAAGAACATTTTTAAAAATTTACAGTTTTTTGAGCGAAAATAATAATTTTTTGCTAAAATCGCACGACATTTTAAGCTTTTTCTATCCAAAAATCTGGCAAAAACTTTGAAAATATGCGCATACGCGCGAGCGAAATTTTGTTGACGTCCCTTTTTTCTATTTTTCCTGTTTGCTTTTTCCTACCTTCAAATCGCGACGACGGGGCTACCCTCCAGATCCATCCCTAGTAGTTATAACATTTATATAATAAACTTTCTTAAACATCCTGGTCCGTACGTATATATACGTACGTATATATAAGCTCTCATTCCATTCTAGCCGAGATAATCCGAAGAGAAAGTTTTCATTTTTCAAAGAAAATATTCAGCGAAAATGGTATGAGAAGCATGCATCAAAACGCAATTGAAGGATGTAGCGTGAAGTCTCGTAATCTATGGCTTTGTATATATATAGATATACTGATTGACTATTCAAACATAGTCGAAGGTTAACATAAACCAAAAGGGCCATATAGAGCGGGGGTTTGGGGGCGGCAGCCCCCAAAATCTGAGAATTTTTTGAAAAATCACTGTTAAAACATAATAGAAACTTTGCATTCTTTTTTAAATTTGAGTGCTACTTCCACATTTTGGCTTGGTCATTCTTTCGTCATTTTTATTTTGGCGTCGTCAAAACTATTGTTCATTTCTGCAAACGACGCTATTTTTGACCAAAAAAAACCTAGAAGTATACAACCAGTAAACTGAATTTAAGCTGAGGCTAAATGTAGACGTTAATGAATGGCCTGGCAGAGTACTTCAAATTGCTCACTTTGTCCAGACTTACCAAAATAGAATTCCTCGTGTAGTTGACGGCAGTTGAATATACATATTTCAATAAAAACCAATTCCTTATTAACAAAACAGAAGCAAGAAACCACAGTGACTACCAGGGTTGGGATGGGAGTCTCGGTCTCGGTCTCGCCCAAAAGCCGAGACTTGGCCAGTCTCGGTCTCGGTCTCGCTCACCCAAAAGTCTCGGTCTCGGACCGAGACCGGAAATTTTTTGAAAACATCAAATTTCAGCGAAATTTTTAAATCAGTGTAACGAAAGCTAACTGACGAGGTGCGGCAATCGTATATTTATGTGTTATAGCCCTTAGTACTGGGTCTAAGCCTCAAAAACTGGAAGAAATTAAGTTTAAGCTTAAAATTGCTAGTCTCGGTCTCGGTCTCGCCCAAAAGCCGAGACTTGGCCAGTCTCGGTCTCGGTACCCTGGTCTCGGTCTCGGTACCCTGGTCTCGGTCTCGTTCTCGGTCTCGGTGAAATCTCGGTCTCGCCCAACCATGGTGACTACATACTTAAAATTCACTAAAGATCTACGCAGAAACCAAAGAAACCAAAGAAACCATAGGTTAACGCGGGGGGGGTCTGGGGGGGTACAAGGTACAAGCCTTATCGCGGTCGGGGACAAGGGGTAAAGACAAAATGGCCAAGGGGTAAGCAAAAATAGCCATAAAAAATAAGTTTTTACAGTAAAATTTCGAAAAATTTCCGGCTTCGCCGGAATTTTTTAGCTAAAATGCTTAATTTTTCGGGAAAATCGCGCATAATTTTGAAATTTTTTCAAAAAATTGAAGATTTTTTGCAAATTTTGATAAAAAACTGCAAATTTTAATAAAATTAGCGTTAATTTTTCGAAAAACTTTACAACTTTATTCTTGAGGGACAAGCACCCTCAAAATTTATGTTCAAGGTACAAGCCCCCTCAAAATTTTTCGGGGACAAGCCCCCCAGGACCCGACCCTATGTTAATGTATGAAACAAACCATCGCAAATCCGACCAATAGTGAAGAAGTGCCACTGGAAGCCTTAAGTTTAGCTCGACTTAGGTACATGGACCTGAGATCATACGCCACCGTGGACGGGCGGCGCAAGGGATTATTTCCGTGATGGGGCATCGTTAGAGGCATTTCTGATTTGACAATGATTCAAAAATTTACATTTTGTTTCCAGTGGGTAGAAGAAATTTAACAGTGTTTTCTAGAAGAACAAAACATACAATTAAAACATTAGTATTATACATACTATACATTTGATTGGTACGATACAAGCACAGATTTCCCAATCATTGCATGCAAACCTTTACTCTGTAGGTAGACAGCTAGACAAAAACTTAGAATTTAAATAAATCTAGTAGCCAACGTCTCATTAATTCATTATACTCCTCCAGCAAAATTATCGCGGATTGAAGCTAAACATTTGTTAAAATCTATTTCAAACTGAAATTTAATACAGTAGATTATTAAGACTGGTAGGTTTTAACAACTAGCGCAGCAAATACTTAGCACAGAAAAACCGTATAGTCAACGAACGGAAGATTTAGGAATCCACAGATTGCCAGCTCCTCCTCTCTAAAACAACCTTCGACCTCGCCGAAAATCTATTTTAACAAATCTTATTAGTTCTGAATATAGATTTCCCCAAAACTACCTTACTACTACCATCATGAGTACATAATACATAAGAGTACGGTAGCAGGCATATTCTACGTATGTATTATCAGCTTCACATACACCACATTCATGCTAACGACTGGCTACTCCACCGCAAATTGGCCCGAAGTCGCAGTGAACCCTCGGAGTGGGAGCCAAATGAAAAGAGGATACGCTGTCTCGCTATTTTTTGCGTTGCAGCTCGATAACACAAGCAGTACGTACGCCAAAAAAGTTTGTTTTTCTACCTTTACAGCACAAGCATAGCAGACGAATTTGTTGCTTCACTAGGATCCAATTTGCGGGGTGGGCACTGGGCTTTTTTTACTGGGGGGGGGGGGCGCGTTTCCTCACTTTTTGGGTTCCCCCCACTCGACCCCACCCCCCACTTTTTTGGGCTTCTCCCCCACTCACTATAAGGTGCCCAGAAAATGCCAAATTTTAAGGATTTTTGGTCAAAATTTTCAGAAATTTTCCGGGTTCGCCGGAATTTTTTGTTCAAAAATCGTCATTTTGGTACTCAAACTCAATTTTTGACCATAGTTACATCAGTATATGTAGAAAACAGGCTATTTTACTGCATTTTTATTCCTGCTTTATTTTTATTTTGATCCCCCCCCACTTTTTTTCGCCTAGAAAAAGCCGGCTGAGCCGCTAGCGTGCAGACAGTGTGCCACGCTTACAATACATAGTGTCCATGATGTCATACCCTTATGTATTATGTATATACTCTTGCTAGTTTCAAACCTAAGAATTAGTTCCTCTACACTTCAAACTGAAGCATTAAAGATACCGATGCATCAAGAAAGTTGAACCGTTGAAGTATAGCACAGTACAAATTTTTGCTAAACTATTAATGCAGAAAATCAATCCTCTCCGATCGACTGGTGGGACGATTTTTGACTAAATTTTCGCTTAGTTTAAAAAACACCTAAAATTAGTCATTTCTAGCGATTTTTAGCAGTTTGAACACAAAAAACCATCAAAAATTCGAAAAAATTTGGCCCCCCCAATAAAAAATTGCCAAGGGATAAGCTAGATAGATGCCGAAAATCGCCACTTGGACCATACGGCTAAATACAGAATAAATGGTTAACTAAACCAAAGAAGCGTTGGCACATTCTCTACCACGAAATCCCAACTCTGCACGAATAAAGTAACCTTGAAACGATTTGCCTGACAACTTCTGAAAAGCGCTACCACAAGGCTAATCGATAAGTCCATTCCAAAATTGGTAAAAATAAACAGTAAGTGTGCGCTACGATCTAACGATACAAAACCAGTTACAATCCCATGACCTTGCCGTACTCATCTATCGAAATTATTCCAACTTTTACCTACCTACCTATTTTGCGAAAGATGTACTATCTATAAAGCTACTACAATTTTCGATTGAACAGCAAAAGCACGACACAAAACGAAAACTGGTTTATTAATACATAACGCAATAAATTCATATTGTATTAACAGCCTAACTTCAGAAGACTAGACATTATGCATATATATTTAGTCAAAGTAACAAATCTATATCGAATACGATGTAAACAATAAATAAAAATGTTATCAATGAGACATGACTCTATACAGTTACATCACAAACAGGGTAAAAGTGAACCAAAGCAGATCACAAGAGAATAGAAGCAGGAACACAGATTCACAGGATAGCTCAGGGCAAATTAAAACATTAATATCCAAAGAAACCCTAAAACATAAAAAGCTTAAACAGTCGACAAACAGAACTTACAATTGTATATACGCATATAAAAAATTAAAGTAAAATGCGAACACTGTCATAATAGCAGCTCAGCACCTTTTCAAATTATTTACTTTCGCTCAAAACATGTTTGCGAGCATATTTAGAAACTTTCAGCTGAAAATTGCAACCGGTAATGTTTCAACGCACAAAAGGTTTCAGAAAAATTTCTCATGTTAACAGAAAACAATACCCAGACCATGACACTAAAGACAATTGAAAACAAAAGAAAACGGCGGCAAATAGGAAAACAACAAGAGGAGGCAAAATTTGCTCTTCTAAAGTTTTCTTTACAACCACTTCCACTACAACAAACAAAAGAGGCACAGCTGGAATTCCCTTTGCACTAACCATTGTGAACTACACACAGCTGGAAAGAGTAAAGCATGTAAAGCGCTACAAAGAAGCTAATTAAAAACAAGGGTTGCAAAAATATTTTAAATATACAATTTTAGATTGAAAAAACGGAATGCAAACTGCCTCCACAATCGAATCGAAATAAAATTAAAATAATCAGAAACAATGGTGGCAGATTACAAAAAATGCAAGCGGGGGTTCCCTCCACATTTTTCGACCTCCCTCTCTCAATAAAAGGTAAGCAAAAATGCCAAGGTAAGGTTATGGATATTTTGTTTTCGGACAAAGGGCATTTTTGGTCTAAGTCGATATTAGCGATAGATATAGTCGATATTTTACTGAATTCTCTGCGTTCTAGGTCCATTTCAATTTTCGTCTGTGGGTCACCAAAGCCACACATAACCCTCTGGCTTATTTTTTAGGCCAAAATTAATGGAGGGAGGGCTCAAATTTGCCTCCCACCCCAATTTGATGGGAGGCGGATGACATTTTTGAAAAAACTGTTGCGAGTTTTTACGTTTTTGTGTAAAAATTGCAAAAAATCGCAAAAATGAATAATTTCGTGTGTTTTATAAGCTAAGAAAGCGAAAATCTCGTTAAAAGTTTGGCGGAGCCGAAAATCTTTGAAAAATTAAGGTAAAAATCGACATTTTTTGGCTAAGCGGGGAGGCCGGCACTTACAGGGGAGAAGGTCGCCGAGTGGATGCCCACCCACTAGTAAAAAATAATAAGGCCCTTTCTGCCATTTGAAGTCACAATTAGTACGTAACATTACTGCACAGAACATGCGTTGAAATGAATGCACCTTGATTTTCAAAACACTTCGAAACAGATTAACAAATTAGAAACTCTGAGGTCTCAGACGAACAGAATTCATATAACTGAACGCATAAATGCATGATACATGACTGCCGTTCAATAAATGGTACATTTTTCGCAAATACTGACACACATAGCGAAATATATATCGCAGAGAGACGACGCTTGATGAGATTAGCTAATTTTATAGCCAACTCTGTAGTACTTTTCATGAGAGAAAATGGAAATTATTTCGAAATACCTTGTTTCATTTATTCAAATGTAACAAGTTTGACAACCGTCAACCCTTGCATGAAGTGTATGCTGGCTTATTTTTACTTGGCCGGGGGGGGGGGGGTGAGCCCCCCCCCACTCGGCAACCTCCCCTCCCCCATTCGAGGTCCTCCCATAACCCACGAAATTGCCAAATTTCACCATTTTAACGAAATTTTCGCTATTTTAACGTAAAGAAAAAGAACAGCTAAAATTAGTCATTTTTTGCGATTTTGGCAGTTTTTACACAAAAAACGTAAAAAGTTGCAAAAACGTTTTTCAAAATATCTCCCTACCTCCTACCATCGATGGGGGTAACTTCGAGCTCCCCCATATCGCCCCCCCCCCAAAATTTTGGTCTAAAAATAAGCCAGCTATGGTAACGTATTGTACAGTAACTACGTACGCTCTACGTAATTTTACATTTTACAGATAAGTACAAAACCAC
>JASAND010009841.1:0-41724 GCA_030248195.1 Trissonchulus latispiculum
GTTTCATAAAGGTTAAAAATTTGAATTTTCGAGAACTAAATGACGAATAAAGAATCATACAAAGAAATGAATGCTTCAGCACAAAGGAGATGACGAGTCTTGATTTAGTAATAATTAAGTTGATTGGAATTAATGTTTAGGTTAATTGATGTATTTTGTTATGTCTTGTTCTGAATTGCCAGAGTTGTCAAGTACAAATTACTATTCATTCAATTAGGGACTGAGATTTTAGATTTAGGCACTAAATAAGTTAATAGTGAAGGAAAACCCAAACGCGCAGTGGATACGAATGGCATTAAGAAAATCAGTTTTAATAGTTAACGGAAGCCTTAACGGTCTTTAATTGTACTAACCCCTTTACTAATACTAAGTTACAAACACCTTCAGAGGGTAGTAGTACCCTTAAAAGTCCGAGATACCTGAAATTACAAACACCAGTTAAAAGGGTAGTTACCCTTAATAAGTCCGAGATAGGACTCTCAATTCCTCTTTCCGGTCGGAAATGCCTAATAACCAACTGCCAGAACGTTCCCCGGTTTTATTAGAAGAATAAAAGTCTTTTATGTTCTCAAAATTTGAGGTTAAGTGTCAATAAAGAGTATTAATACCGGAAATCATCGAAAAATAACAAATGGATAGAAGATGGTTCAATATTAGGTACTGAATAGCTAGGTACGTAGTTAGATAGGGTTAATAAGTGTTAATTAGTAATATTTAACTAATATTTGGTTAAATTTCGCAATTTTGGTCCGAAATGTGACTTGGGCTCATATGAAAGAGAATTTGATCCTGATTCCAAAAATGCAAACCCGACTTTTCAACTCCCAAAAATAAGAAAGTTACGAGCAAAAATGTTTTTATAAGATTACTTTTTGTTTCGTAATCTTATCACTCCAAAAAGGAGTGTTCTAAAAAGGTTCTTTTATTTGGTTTGACTTAAGTCAAACCTTTCCTTTTTATTGTCTAGGAGGTTGTATACCTCCTAGACTACACCTCAGTCAGGTGTTGTTTTCTTTTCCTTTCTATACTGCTAGGCCTCTTTCTTCTTGGGCCTAGCAGTTGTCCTCGCTTGAACTTTTGGCCGAGGACAAGGCCAACACAGAAAGGAAAAGAAAATAGTAATATCAGCCCAAGTTATATCAATTAGAGGGGGGTAATTTAAGAAAATTCACCAATTTCTCCCTTTGGTTACCTTTACGTGTTAAAGAAAATTTCGCAAAGTTTCGCCGAGTTTCAGCACCCGAAATTTATCAAAAATGGGTCAGTTGGGGGGTAATATTTTCTAAATCTCATTAATTTCGACCCCTGATGGCCAGCTGGCTCAGCCCGCCGCTGCGCCCCACGTGTAAAAGGTGGCAAGCTTCTAGAAAGTTCTAGAACTTTCTAGAAGCTTTGCCTTAAAAACAAAAGGAAAGTCCGCCGCAACCCGATTTAATGACCTGTCACCGAGCTGTCAGGTAGCTGTCAGCTCGGTCCCAAAATTTTTCCAAAGTTCAGTGTTCGTTGAGATGCGACTGAAAGCAGTCGCTTTTCCCCTCCCCTCGGTACGATCTCCGCTGTGTGCCATAGTTTTGGCACGGAGAATTCAGCGTACCTCCCCCAGTTAGGGTAAAATTTAGGGACTTCTCTAGCCCCCGGGCTAGAGAAGAAATTAAGAATAAATACCACGAACACTTACCAGTGAGGGCCAAACGGGTTTTGTATGCCCGGCCAAAATTCATGAACGAGAAAAAATCCTAGGAATGAAAGGCCACCTTTTTGGCCATATTTTTTATTATTATTGTGAGGCCTTCGGGCCAACTTTAATATGTATTTTTTAGGCCTTCCGGCCAATTTTTCTATGTTATATGGGCCTTCGGGCCGAGTTTTTTCAGCACTATTTTTGAGCCTACGAGCAGAATTTTTATCTTTTTGATGCAAGGCCTTCTGGCCAATTTTTAGTTTTCTAGCATGAGCGGGCCCAAGGCCAATTATAGTTTATTCTTGCATTTTTATTTTATGATTTCTTGTTTCGGGGCAGCTCATGTAAACCCCTCCTGTTCGATGGAGGTCTTGAGTTTTGTCCCTTATTTATTATTTCATCTTTTACTTTTATGATTTCCCTTTAGAAGGCAACTCATGTAAACTCCTCCTGTGCGATGGGGGTCTTGAGATCTGTCTTATTTTCTTATTTTCATTTCATGTTTTATTTAATTTTGGTCAAGCCACGACCTATGAATCGTAGTTTTATTAGGGCCTCAGAGGCCAGAAACTGACAATGTAATTTGTAACTTTTTGGGAAGAAATGAGTGGGACCCCACCCCTCAAGAGTGAGCTAGCGGGTCTCTAAAAGCACGACCCTTAAAAGAATGCGAGCTAGCTCTAAGGTTTGTTCCCCACAGCCGGCAACTAGGAGTTGCCGGCCATATTGTTAACCCAGGCGCAATTAACCCAGAAACTTTTACTGTTTTGTATCATGTCGTTTATTTCAGCTTTTGGTCGGTTCCAAAATCATAGGCTTTCAAAAAAACTAGGATGTTTGACTCGAATCTTAAAAGCTATGAGTTGTTTTATTTAATTAATTATTGAGAAGTTTTGAAAGGGAATGACCGGCTTCCCTGCCCATTTGTCTATGTGCTAATATTAATGTATTGTAGTAGTTTTTGTAGTAATGATTGCTTGGCAATCATTATTCACGTGGCTTTCATAAAACTTCTCAAACATTTTTTCTCAAAATATTACAAACTTCTTAAACTTCTGCGCTAAAAGTCGAGTTTTAAAATCACTAAAACTCGCATCCAACTCTTCACAAAATTACCAAAGTCTAGTAGTTAATATTATCAAGATACATTCGGAATGATAGCTAAGAAACTGACAATATTAGTTATAACTAGTATTAGGCCGTATCATATCTATAGTCGTAATTAAGAGTATAGTTAGGAATAGATAAGTAGTAATTAGTTAAGAAAATTGTGTGTATGTGTGTTTGTGTGAGTGAACGTATGAATGATATTTCTTGTGGAATTGTGTGACTGTATACGCTCTGGCTCGTGGAAACTCCTTCTGTCTGACGAAGGTTGCGAGCACTGCCGAGTGAGTACTCAGATATTAAGCAGGATTACTCAGATATTAAGCAGGATCAAGATGTGTCTGTGGTTGTGTGAACGAATGTATCTAGGGTTTGATATCAGTGTGTTCCAGTCTGAATGTTGTATAAATATAGCATGTACGTTTATTACTTGGTAGTCCACGTGCTTGTATAACTGCTGTATACAGACTGTTTAGCTAAGGAATAAGATTACGTAGTTAAGTACTGAGTTGTGTAAGGTGTACGTGGATGTTACAATTTATATGATATGATTGACCGTAATAGTCGGGAGTGTGGTCGCCTGAATGTATAGTGACTGTCTGTACGCGTGATTTGTGCGAAGCACCAAAATTACCCCAAAACTTAGGTAATATGCAGGAAAATAACAGTAACCAAGCTTTGTGTGTATATCTGAAAGTTGTGAATGCAGAGGCAATTTAGGTTTTGGTTTACAATAGGAAATATGCAAATGAGGTATGAACATTAGAATCTAAGGTCACAGGGACCCTGTATTAGGCTCGTGGCAGTCCATACTGGGATATCCTCGATTCGTCCGCGTAAGCCACTCTGTATTAAGAGTGCGGACGAATCGCATAAAAAGGGATTATATAAATTGTCAATTTTGCATTAGTCAACGCGTTTTGTGTCAAATAGTTTCTGTACTCAGAAGCGCAATGTTCTTCGGTTATTCATACTGTCAGTTTATTTCCAAATGAAACAGATGTCTTTATCGCCACTACCAATTAGCTAGGTCAAATCCTGTTCATAGTTAGCTCGTAATAATGACTACTGTCGCGGACCTGTCATTTGAAAGAAATATAGTAACCTTACGTAAGAATAGTATTAATTGTAATTCTTTAGTTAATATATTGTTGTTTTATTTCCGAAATAAGTAAAGGTCATTATTGCCATTGCTAACCTATTCACCTAAGTCCAGTTCGTGTTTAGCCTGTAATAATGACTACAATCGCGAGTAGGTGCTGTTTCACATTTGCACCATACCTAAAGTCAGAAGTAACAAACCCAGGTTACTTAATAGTTAGTATGGTTGAAAAATCAACCGTAAAAGTATTCATATTCAGTATTAATCCAAGTATTTCAACTATCTGTAAATGGCAATAATGGACATCAGGAAATCAGAAACCTCATGTAATATTAGGTAATAATTAGTCCTACATCTGAAATAGAGAAAATAATAAATAAGCACGTAGAAAATATGGATAGGGTAAAATGAACCATCTTCTAATCAAACCAACCTTTTATCTTTTACTATTTTAGTTTCAAATCAGGTGATATTTCAATTACAGGGAGTTGTTACTGCCCTGAACTCTGGGGCCAGAAAAGGGCCCCAAATGCTTTGATGTTGTTATAAAATTCAAGTAACTATGTTATTCGAGTATAAGAACAGCCACAAATTATCTAGTAGTGTCAAGCCATTACAGATTACGGATTTACGTTCATCTTGGTGTTCCAACCGGGAACAGTGTGAAAACGGAATGTACGAAGTGAAATCACATCCTTATTGCAATTTCCTGCACGGAATTGCAGGAAATTGCTCAAAAACTGCATTTGTGTTAAAATGTTTCCAGAACTGTAATGTAACGTTCAATTCTTTCAATTCTGTATCAAAACGTCAGAAGTTTCGCTTATTATGACTAACTTAAGTCTCACAAGTTCAGTTTTGATCTCAGAAAGCCAGAAAGTGAGTAATGGTTGCTGGGTTCGAATCCCGCACCATAATTGTGTAACTAATGGGTTTTAACCCATTTGATTCAGGTGCGGAGGTGAGCATCTATCCTGCCAGAGTCATTCTGCGATTGCCTACTATTTGAAGCCTCAGTGCTATTAATTTGATCGGATAATTACTGGGTATACAGTCCGGAGAAGGACGTGTTCAAAGAGTTTGGTTTTGGATCAGTCACAGTCAGATAAGGTACTTTGAGAGAGTCAGATCAGACGGTTTTTTGCAACGGTCAAGGCAGGAACGATTGCGAGTGCGGCACCGGAATCTAGTGTGGGACCTAAAACCTAAACAAGAGAACTTAATCTTTGTTTTTCAATTATCATCCTAAAAAGATGATCTCTGCTTTTGCTCTTCTTGCTCTGCTTGGGTGGGAATTCCCCATTGGTCTGTTCTAAAGAGTCAAGCAACTCAGGAAGATCTAAAAGAAGATAATTCAATAAATTAAATTAATTAATTTTTGAAGTTTATATAACCGTACCAGGCATCCTCCCAACCAGACCGTCCCCTGTGCTAGACCCCTCAGGTTTTTCCGTATAGCATCCGGGAACAGTGCGCTGTGTGCTCCGCTATAGGAGATTGGAACAGCATTCTTGGGCTCACCCAAGGACCGGAATTTGTGTGTGTACCGAATCAATTATTATTATTATTATTATTATTATTATTATTATCATTAACAGTGTTGTACTTGTTTAAAAGGACTGATAAAGAGATAGACTACACAAACACCAGCATATAGGGAAAGCACAGAGTTTAGCAGTAGAAGTATACCAGTTGAGACTAGGAATCTAGTAGTGCAGAAGGAGAAGAAGAAGAAGTAACAGCAAAGAGTCGAAGTCTAAAGTCTTGTCCCTCAACCCAAGTAATAACTAAAGGTTTAAAGTATAACTGGCAACTCTGGCAATCTTGTAGTCTGTAATTTGTACGTCTAGATCTGTAATCCTTGGAGTAACCTATAGTATCATTGTCAGTGTCATTGTTATTATAGTAATTATTGTTAACCTTAATCATTCTGCCTGTCTAATCATTGTAATTGTTGAGTTGAGAATTACATTAATTCTTAATAAATTTAAGTGTGCCTCAGCAGGTGTTTGAGCTAGGATACACACATTAGATAAAGCCCTTGGATCAGGATCAACTCTCGCTCCTGTACAAGTAAGTGAAAGATCTCGAGTTTGAGATCTCAATCCCTGATCATCAAAGGAGCCAAGAAGAATTATCCAGTCGTATATCTTGATCAGTCTATCAAGATACTTATCAGAACTCACTGTTGTGAACTGATACTCATCAAGTTTCAAGAAAGGCAGGCATCGACCCCGCTTGTCTCGCGCTGACCCTCCGTGTAAAGGATTAAGTTGCTACAGAGCCCTAACCGACTAGGCTGAACCAGGACAAGGGAAAAAAGTGATTTTTAATTCAGATCAAAGCAACTTCATTACACGGTAAATAGCATTTTTGGAGCCCCCAGTGAGGACAATCCTGCAAATATCATCCCGTTGGAAATCCTGCCAGTGAGGAGATTTCACGACCTAACGATTAATCATTAAGATCAAACGAGGATCACTCCTAACTCTGTCAAGAAGTCAACTACGACCTTACTTGTCAGTTCAAGAAGAAGATATGGAACAATTTAATCCTGCCGAAGACGATATCAATGGACCCCCGAATATGGCCCCACAACATGGTCCCCCTGGTCTTCCAGGAGCGCCCCCTGCCTTCAATCCTCAGATGCCACAGCTAGTGTTCCCTCAAGTGCCAATGTTGCCGAATGGAAATATTGAAGATCTGCTTGGTCAACTTCGTGATAGTATTCAGAACCAGGCTATAGCCGCTTCCTACCGAGATATGCCTACCTATTCAGGAAAAGATCACGAGAACTTTGACGATCACCTCGTCAATTATGAGAGATTCAGTCAGCGCCTCAATCTGGACGATTATCAGAAAGTTATGAATATCTCATCAACTCTCAGAGGCCGAGCTGCGGAGATTTTCAAGTGTATGCCCAGAGGCGCCATGCAACAGAATTACTGGGAAGCCTCCGTCCGAGCCCTCAGAGAAGTTATGATCCCTCCCATGACAGATATGCATGCCACAGCTAAGCTGTTTAGTATAGGACAGATGCCACACGAGTCGGTGGCGGACTTTTCCCTCCGATTGCAGAAATATGCCCGAATTGCTTGGGAAGATAGGGGAGATCCCGATATGTTGGAAGACATCAAACTGAAAGCTTTCCTCATCGGATTACGGAACGAATTCAAACCACACGTCCCAATGGACACTGCAGACTATCCTCTTGCCTTCAAGACAGCCCGAGAAGCTGAAGGTGTTTACCTAGGAGAAGGAACTCCTGCCTTTCTAGAAGTGGACCCTGAAGCGGCCATTTCAAATGCAAATCTTACTGGTCCTGCCCTCCTGAATACCATCAGTTCTCTGGTCCAGAGCACAGCCGTGCTTGCAAATGAAATAAAGGGGATCAAAATCTCCTCCCCTGAACAGTCGAAATCTGCCTCTCCACCCCGAAGAGGAAACGATAAGATCCCGTTCCCCAATGATTTCAGATGTTTCAACTGTGGAAGAGCGGGACACTCAAAGGGTGAATGCAGGTCGCCTGGAGGTGGAGCATTTCGACCCAGAACTGATTATCCAGGTCCTCCGCGCAATAACTACAACCACAACAATAATGGAAACTCCAATAATTTCCGGTCCAACAATGGACAGTCCAGATACCCTCAGAATGGAAATGGAATGAACCGAAGTTACAACGACAGATACCCTCCCCGGAATGGACCCTCAGGACAGCAGCAACAATATCCTCATCCCAGACCTCAGTGGAGCAGAAATGACGGACGAAATGCTGCAGAAACCGTTCATGCTCCTTATGGATCCAGATTTGCTGACGTGGGTCAACAGAGGAATTCTCCCTCTATGATTCAAGTCATTGGAGCCGAACCAGAAAGGAAGACCGCCTATTTCCCGCCCAAAAATCCCGGTTTGCCTACTCAGATTCTACAATTGGAACAGGAAATCAAGGATCTGGGAGGCCAGTACTTCTCTATCCCTCCCTATGTCAAAGTCGAGCAACCAAAAGGGAAATCCGCCTATACTTTGAATACAGAGAAGGATTCCGTGGATCCAGAAACCGAACGATTGGATCATGAACTGTATTCCCTACCTATGTATCAGAAACCAATGTCTGTTACCTATCCTCGCACTCATAGACTGGAAGAACCTCAGACCATAGAGTATGGCTACCCTTCCCATGTGAAACAGAGACTTTCACAGGATTCATCCTCCACCCATTCTCTCAATGAAGAGAATCCAGAAAAGGAAAACTCCCATGAATGTCTAACCAACGAGTCCGCCCGAAAGATCCAATCACAAGTCAAGAAGTTCTCTGGCCCTTATGACAACGGTCAGCAAGAAAATCAGACTCGAAGTCGATCATTAGGACGCGGACGAGGATTGCGGAGAAGCCCCCGATGTCATGATTTTGCCCAGGTCTATCCTACTCCCCGAATTCAATCAGTTCCTCCCTCTGACACCTTGGCTATTGGACTTGGAGAAGCAGTGCGAGAATTTAGGATCCAACTTGGCTTGTCCCCAATACCTCAAATTGGATCTGCCCCAAACAACCAAAGTAACGGAATCAATTCCCTCTACCCGAATACAGTTCCCCCAGGTATGAAATCGAATCCACAGGTTGATATGCCTACAATTATACAAAGTGCACGAAAAGTCCTAACACATGGAAGCATGGCAATGGATTTGTTGCATGCCCCGCTTGTTCCCGTGACTAAAATGATGGATCAGAAAGAAACGGAAAAGCGGATTCAGAACCAACAGGTTCAGGCCCTTGTACCTGCTCAATCAAGGCAGGAATATCAGACCAAACCCATACCCATTGATATGGGTCCCGTAATGAAATTCGCCAGGAGAGTTTTAGATCGGTTTGGAGAAATGCTCACTGAAGAAGAAATACACCGAGCCCTAGATCCTAGTATTTTTATGACCCAAAACGGAGACTCTTCCCCTTCCCGACTGGAATACCAAATCACTGATCTCATCAAATACCAAAGGAAAAGTAAGTTCAAGCCCATTGATCAGGATGCCATTTATGAAGTTAGCAGACGGATATTGAAGAGATTGGAAAGGCCAGTCTCGGATGAGGAATTCTACTGTTGTCTTGACATTGATATATTGGAAGCTCCTGAAGAATCTCCCCATGCTGGACGACTCGATTTATGGGTGGAGAATCTACTGAACCCTCCTGTACCCTTGACCTTAGGTCTAAATGAGGACAATAAGGAAAACATTGATCCCTCATTCCAAGACAATACGATTGATCTATTCAATGGAAAGCTGATCAAGAATGACTTGGTGGATAGTCCGACAGATACATCCAGCTCAGATATAACAGACGATTCAGACGAAGAATTGGAAGATGTCACAAAGAAGTTCCGAACTCGAGAAGTCCATGTGAATCTTAATGCAGTTGAACCCACTGTCATAAAGACTAGAAAGAACCGGAAGAGCAAAAAGAAAAGGAAGAAAGCCATCAAGAAGATAAAGAAGGCAATTGGAGAAACCCATATCCCCGAATCTGATCTCTGTCCTCAAGACATCAAGTTTCTCCGCAGACTCTTGAAGAATGTCCGAAGTAAGGAAAGAAAACGTGCCCAAAAGGAAGAACGTCGTATTTGGCAGATGAAAAGAGAAAGAGAACGATGCTGGGAATCATATCAACAATTCCTACTTGCTCGAGCCCGAATGGAAGCTCTCCACCCTGTCAGAAGAACGACTGACTCCCCAGTACTCCCCAAAAGGAGAACTCCTACACCGACCCGCAAGAACAATCCCAGATCAAGTTCGGTTCCCACAATGGTACGATCACCGAAAGTGGAAGAGAACCTATTTCCTCCTAAGGTGGAACATAAATCTCCTGTGCCTAAGTCGCTCAGCAAGGTAAGAACCCTCATATCACTACCTTTTCCTATTATGATGATGTGGATTGCCCTTGGCCTAATGATAGCCATACTAGTCCCTTGTATCCAAGCGCAAGACACGGACGACTACTTTACCCAAAAGGCCAAAACGATGAATACTATGGTCTCTACTAAATGGGGATTAGCCTTATCCCCTAAAGGCTTGATGGCAACCTATACGAAGACGGAATATGTCCCCATATTGATTCACATGAAAATTCCTGAACCCACATTGGTCAACAGAATGAAATCCTGGCTATCTTTTTGTTCTCTTTGTAAAGGATCTAGACAAGAAGTGCCCGATCATTTACGATCCCGCTGCATTAAGTGTAATGAACCTACCAACAACACTGAGAATATACCAAGCAGTTTATGTCGAGGCTCCGGTGAAAGTCTTTCAGAAGAAATGAGATCCCGTTGTTTGAGATGTAAGACACATCGTGAGCAGGTTGACAAATGGTTAGTTGATTGTCCTCATGAACCACATTTGAAGGGATTAATCCACAACGTAACAGAAGAATATCACGAAATGTATAGTGGAATCCTCAACACCCGCTATTACTCTGCAGCCATGAAGATTATCTGTGACAAAAGCCCAATCTTGTGTAATGGTTCTACACCAAAGTACCATAACTATTCTGAATCCTTATATGCCGATCACGGCTACCAACACATGAAGGCACGGCTTCCCCTTAATCGGGAGAAGAGAGCTATTGGAGCAGTTATCGGATTGGTTGGTCTTGGTATGTCCATCTCCAACACTGTACATTTAGGAACAATGCAAGACAAAGTAAATGCTATCATTGAAGCTACACGGAAGCTGAATGAACAAGTGATTGACCATAACAAAGCCCTTGAGAAACTTGTAGAAGCGAATGAACAGGTTTATTCCTTCATGCATTATTCCCTACAGGAGCTGTTGGGACTCATCAATTCAGCCCGGTGTGAAGCCCTAACACTGAGTACTCAAGTGCATTACTCTTTGATTGTGTCTAATTTTGAGCACTCACTTAAGCACAGCATAGATAGTGTCATGGCCGCAGGATTGGACGGACGTATATCACCAAGCTTGATCAATTTCAAGATAATAAGGGAAATAGTGACCGGTCATGCCCAACTGAATCAGTCTATATTACGGGATGAACCCAGTCTGATTTACAGATTTGGGAAAATCTACCCTGTTCGGATGGACATAAGAAAACGGCTATTTGGATTCATTATGGAAATACCAACCCCAACAAGGGAAGATGTGGCTCCCATCTATGAAGTGAGTAACGTGGGTTATAATGACCCGGAAAACAATGCCCAAATGAAAGCTCCCGTCCCTAGATATGTAAGACATGAAATAACCCGAAAGAACTCAGAATTTTCCGAAGTTAAGCTGCATGAATGTCAATCATCCCCTGGGCTATGGCTGTGCGGACCTGAAGCACTGATCACCACTTCCCATTCAGCATGCCTTAAAGCTATTGTCTCATGAACACCCATCGATGCAGCTAATTGTCGTCAACAGATGTTAGTTAAAATGCTAACACCAGATACTGATTTTGCGCCCACCCCTGCAGGTGTTCTTATTAGAACGAGCCATCCCGAAATTCTGTTAACTCAAACTCCTCAATTGCAACATGTATCACGAGGGGATACTATGACAGTACCCAGCAACGGTGTGGTGTGGTTGGAACATGGAATCTACAATCATATCATAATCGACGATCTGGTATTAACTAGTGAAATTGAGGTTGTACAGCAGTCAGCACCCCTAGTCACCTATAGGATTCCTTTTGAAGCACCTGACCTGGGTATCGTCCCTATTCAGTTTACAGATCTGGAACGAGCAGAATATGAAAATAGAGCTGTAAAGAAGTTGTTGGAGAAACACCATCGCACCGCACCCCTAATGATTCATCCTCTTGATATGAACGTCTGAACTGCCTTTATCATCATATTGGTACTGATAATAGTAGGTATCATAATTACCGTCTGGTTCTCACCATGTCTCAGTGAATTCAGAGACAACCTCCTAAATCGATTGCGTGAATCTTGTTTTGGCCTAGGACAACGACTGAGCCGATTAGGAACCGGAAATCAGAGGATCCCTACTTCTCCCCCCGTTTCATCATCAAACAGTTCGGACCCACCTACTGTTCGAAGCCGTTCGCCTCTGCTAGAGAACCCCATATATCCCCGATACGCCAGTGTAAGTTATAGAAATACAAGAACCAGACCTCAATCATATGCACACCCATCGGACGGACACATACGGTTTGAAGAGAATCCCCGGAATTCTGTATCACCGTCACCCCCACCGCACGAATTACCTCTATCTGTCCGTCCTAGAAGGCCTCTGATTCCCGAATCGGAAGTATTTCGAAAGGAGGAGGAACTATTTCATCCCCTTCAACAGTATGCGGACGAGCTAGAAGAACAGAGAAACACGATACGCGCTCCCAGCCCAGAAGAGAGAGAGTCAAGAGCCCGGGTCATTACTCCTCCGCCCTACAGGAGAGACCCAGGAAACCGATCCAGAGATTCTTCCGCTGGAAGGAGGGACAGGATCTGGTGCTTGATGGATGAGGTTGAATATTCACCTAGGGGCTTACCCTCAATCCTCCCTATACCCTGTATAGATATATCTATTCAAGGAACTACAATCGAAGCAGTTCTTGATACAGGAGCTAGTATTACCGTGATGTCTGAGGAAATAGCCAGGAAGTTTAATTTCTCCCTGGTGGACCTAGAACGCCCACGACAGAGTTCCTCAGCCACCGGGCATCAACTGAATATCACAAAGAAAATCGAAACGGCTATCTCCTTCCCAGGATGTCCTAACCACCCACCGATTCCCCATGCCATTCTAGTTAGCCCTCATTTACCTCAAGCTATGCTATTGGGAATCGATGTACTAGCAAAGTTCAGTGGTTCTTTTGAACTCTCCCTTCCTACAAAACAATTGAAAATACACCCTATTCCCCCACCCGCAGCTTACTCTATCCCATTAACAACAACGCTCCAAGTATCTGAAATGATCTCAAGGGATCTCAGAAGAAGAGATACAATTCCTCCTGTTCAAACGCGTCACACGCCGGATCCCAATACAGAAACTACGCGAGAAATGAGAGCACGTTCCCCGCGACCTTCTACAATACATCCCTCAACGGCTTCATCACCCCAGTTAAGCAGGGTGAATCAGAAACCATAAAACAATACTATCACAGAGTTCGTGACTATGCGGATAATGTCTATAGCGATTACATTAGTTTAGGGATTACCAACCATGATCAGTTTAGGGAGGATCTTCATCATAGGGCTACAAAGGGAAATACGCCTCCAAATGCTTATTTCTACCGGCCGATTAGATGAATTATATCTATTGGCTCTTAGATGTAAAATCGGTTTACTTAATGGGCAACGTATAAAAAAATACATATTTAGAACGATTTAATCACTAAAAGAAATATTATTCATAAACCTAAAATTAGCAATCTCAAATTATCACAAATTTATATATATATCTTTAATCAAAAAAACCATCTGTGTATAATTCTCCAATGTCATTCTCCTCAACAAAGAAAATCACATAAAAAGAATAAAGAAAGGTCCTAAAAATAAACCAAAAATAGTGTGAAAGAAAAGTTTGATTTTTGAAAGTTTGTGTATAGATACATTTTGTGGAAGGCTAAACGAAAGCAATGAGAACTCAGATCTATAAGTTATGTTATGCGATAATTACCTTGCACGTGCATGAAAATGTTTAATTATACACAGTTTAGTAATGTAAGTCAGAGTTGCCAGGGGAGAATCACTCCCTCCGTTTCACACCCCAATGTAATATTTGTATGTTTTATGTGTTACAGTAATTATGTAATTTCTATTAAGATTATTGATGTAAATAAGTATTTCCATATGCATGATCATGATAAATCTGGAAGTCCAACGTATAGTTGGTAAATCATAACGGACTAGCCACAACAACAACAACAAGAACAAGAACAACAACAACAACAACAACAACAACACCAGCAACTACAACTGCCACAACAGCAACAACACCCATCCAGGAGTCCCCCACGCTCGCCAGGGGTTACCAGGCGAGTGGTAAGAACAAGCCCAAAGTATGTTAGTTTAATTTATTTTTATTAAAGACAAGGCTTGCGGGGTGAAAAAGGTCCCCCCGGGTCTCTGTCTTATTAAAATTTGTTCAAATATAAAAATATTGAACTAGTCATGTAAAGCTGTACGCACACACAAGGCTGATCAGATTGGGAGAAGGTAACATCTGCATCAATCGGCCGCAAACATGAGACTTTGGATTCTAAGGATCCCTCGACAAAATTTCAATGTTTTGTTTTTCAAACGGGCCAGCTGGCACCGGACTTTAGCAATCCAACCTTCCCGCCTATGTCATTAATTGTCCGAGAGTTAAGGGGCGGCCGCCTTCGGGTGGAGCTGCCGAGGTGCGTTCATCACATAGACGGTGATGGACAAATCTCCAGCCTTGGTAAACGCCTCGGGTAATTGTGAAGACAATTATTCGGTGTCAGCCAATCACCCTTCCCCAATAGACAAAATTTAAAATTATCGTGGCTGACACTACTCCTAACAGGTGCACACCCAACTGGAGTGGGGCGTACGGAAAAAAAATCATAACGGCTGGATCCACTGAGCATGGGAATACCTTAAAGGATATCTTAACCCCCACTCGACCATCTCATACGCCTATAAACGCACAATAGGGTAGATACCGCTATGTGCTATATCGGAAATGTAATTGAACACTTTGTTTTCAGATGAATCATCTTAGCCAGGCCCAGTTGCATCAAAGTGCAATTGACCAACTCAAGAAGCTTAGGGTATTTCAATTACCCTACAGACCCGATCATCCTGGCGATTTCCTGTGGTTCAGGAGCGATTCAGAGGAGTTTAAAACCCTCTCCAATTTCGCTCGCCACCCTGAGAAGGATGCCAACCACCAGCAGGTTCAGATCAGACACCTGAGAAAGAGCGGCCTAACGGCTGAAAATCATTATCAGTCGGTCATCGCAGACCTGGCCGGCGCCTTCAATTTGGAAAATTAATCCTCCGTCACGAGAAGCCCTCAGAGGCCAAGCGGTTGGCCAAGGAAAATGTGCGGCTTGGCTGCCTCCTTCCATATCCCAACACACACCTGCCATTCAAGGTGCTGGCTATGGCAGGTGTCCTCCTGTCCAAATATTCCATCCCTTTTTTCCAAAAGGAATTGACGGACACCGGAAACCGACGACTGATGGAAGCCACAGGCGACAGATTCTGGGGCATTGGAGAAGAACTCCTTGAGCTCCGTTGTGAGGAGTTCCGTTCCTCAAAGGAATGAGCTGATCTGTGGGCCATTGAGAAGGCGCAGGAACATCAGGCCACCAACTTCATGGGCCAATTGTTAGAGTTTTACCGGGTCTATTATAAAGACCCGGAGGGGCTCTATCCAGCCACTCCCAGAGTTGTTGTGATTGGCGGTTGCGCCCTTCGCAACAACCAGATCATCGATATCATCAAGGAGCAGTCAGGATGCTCTGATCCTCTTCTGCTGCCTATCATGATGGCCACTCCTGCTCGGTGTTATCGTGTGGCCATTGCCATCTATTCTCCAATCCTGACCAAAATCTTTGTGGTCCCAGAAATCAGCGTCGTTAAGGAGGTCCGTGAAAAAGAAAGGTTGGGACCGATCTACCAATTGGAGGCCCAAAGGCTATCTGAAGCGTTGGGAAATGGGCCCAAATACCAGGAGCCCTTTCCTATGGTTCGGGCCCTCCCTACGATCGTTTATGTGCCCGCCTCAGCGAACCCGACGAAAATCATGAAGGGAGACCCAGCTTAGGCATCACTGATTTGGGGATGTTATACCATCAGATCTGATGGTACTCACTTCAAGCCGCAAGACCCGGTCGCAATCCCGACCGAGCAGACCTTCATCCTCGCGCCCGAAACGCACCAGCGAGTGAAGGAGGCATTCACCCCTCCCTCGTCAAAGTGGCAGCCGTTTGCTACTTACAAACAGAAGAGGCCGCATAAGGATTCACCCATCTTTAAACCGCGGCATCCTTCCCCTCCCGATTCTGAGCCATCAATCTGCTCCGAATGCCACCAGACCAAGAAGCGGAGCAATTTCCCTTCGCGTCGACGACATGACTATTCACAGTCGCGGCGCTATTCCCAGGCCAAACGACGCCGGAGCATCTCCCCCAGAAATCGGGACGCTTCCAGCCGTCCTCATATCTCGCGCAGAGTACCCGAATCAAACGGGCGCGCTCAGCTCCCACGGCAGAGGGAATCGCCTCCCCTACCCAATTTGATGAGCTTGTCGCTCTATCCCCCTCAACAACGGCGCCCCCCGGCTCAGAAGAGATCCAGATATCATTGAAAGCCAGGACTATGGCTGTGATAATTTTTGTACATATATTATGTATTTTGCATGAATGTTTATATGTTGCATGATATATGTATATATGTCCTTTATACTGTGAGTTATGTAAATCTATATTGCCAACAGGGATAGTTATCCCAATTTAGATTTCATTTTTATCGATAGTTATCGACAAAAGTCACAAAAAATAAATTGATAGTAATCGATCGCCAATCATATCTACCCTGATGATAGCCTACTGCTAAGCTCCAATATGATATGCTCTTGAGTTGTTACATCGAGACGCACACATAACGCCAAACGAAGTAGATGAGATTTATATCCAGTTCTGTTTCTTATGTGGCTATTTAAATTTCAGGAATCATTGAAGAATGTCTGGTAACCCCAATGAACCGCCTGCAGCCCGAACATACTCCCCGCTTATGGCCGTTGGGCAGAATCCAGCCTTCAGAAACCCGATGACACTACCGGGACTCCGTGTCCCTACCCCATACCTGGCTGGTCAACCGATCAGACATAGGGCCCCAGTGCCCAGTCCCAATGTCCCCTTTGTGGGATTCCGCCCGGTTACCGTGGCCCCCATTGTACCAACGGTGGATGTTTGTCCACAGTGTAATACCCCGTTTGCTGGATTCGGGGAGCCCAAGGCTGCAACGAACTGTCCTGTCAAGGTCCCTCATTCTGTAGGCAAGTATATTCCGTTGTGGGACCTCAACGACCACCCGTTCCACACGCCGGAATACTACCAAGTGGACCATCTCTTGCAGATGTACTCCGAACTGAAGAAATACCCTGCCGCCGCACAGCATCCGCGCTACAAATCTAGCATGGATCACGCTGGTCTCCGTCTCAGGGACACTCAGATCCAATTCGAGAATGCCATTAGGCCCACGCCGGGCATGACTCCCCATGACGAGATACAGTCCGCGTTCCGGAATTTCTTGATCCAGATCAATCTGGAAAGAAATACTCCTGCGGACAAAGCTCTCCTCTTACGAAAATTAGAGGATCTCAGAGTGGATATCATTCTTCTCATCAACCACCCTCAATTCCGGGTGGAGCGCCCGCTCTACCCTGACCCACCCTATGGCCAACACGCCCCCTATCCGACCCTACATCGCCCCGACGGACCGCCTGCTGAGGCGTCCACAACCTCCTCTCCTTCCTCCCCCCAGTCGGACAACTATCCATTTTTTGCTGGGGAGGAAAGGAATAACGGAAATGGAAACGGAAACACCCAGGTCCGGACACCAGCTGATGGGGATTCCGATCCCGAGGATTTCCCGTTACCTGGGGATGATCCTCCGGACGATCCCTTGATGACCCGGCTCAACGCCTTGCTCGAGCCCGACCGGGAATCCCTTGAGGAAACGGATTCAGACACTGAATATCCGACCTTACAACCTGAAGAAGATCAGCTAAACGAACTCTTGTGGATCAGTGCAAATGCCCTTTTTCAGCCCGAACACCTCCGCCAGAATATAAGATCTCCAGAAGAAGAATTGGATCCTGACCTAGATCCTCTTCCCCCTCTGGACATTAAGGTCCCATTCCTTCCCGAAGAGTGGAGAGAAAATGTCCCGGCATACGTCCGAAGAGAGCTCAGAGCCCTAAATAGTTGCCTCGATGATGGCATCATCCCAGTCATCGAATACTGGAGACAGATCGGAGAACTCAGGCAGCTCAACCTGCAGAAAGTGTCGGTTTTTGACCCGCATGCCCCATACATTCCTCCTTCGGAAGCTGACCTAATGGAACAATACCTTCGAGAAGTCTTGACCCTAGCCCCTCCAGAGGAATAATTGAGAAAAGCCCTGCCCCTACGATATGATTGGACGATAATGTAAATAAGAATTGAGAAGTTTAAGAAAAAAAGGTCTAAAAAAGAGAATAACGTTGACAGAAAAAAATACAAAAAAGGCATATTTAGAAAACTCAAAAAATCTTCATGTGTGTTAACTGTTTGCTGTAGTCTGTATATAACTACCAGTTTGTATATGGTTATTTTAGCCTAATTGAAGTTATCAATATATCAAAATTGCCAAAAAGATTGTTAATTGAAATAGAAAGCTGCAAAGAATACCTATTTGTATATTATAATTGCGTCTGTATATGTAGATCGTGAATCATGTTTGTGTATTAGTACTAGCATTTGTATTATATCATAATTGTAGTTTTGGTGGGTGAACGGATCATTCTGGCAAGGTAGTATAAATAGGAAAAGATGAAGTATTTAACCTTGTGTTTGGAAGTCTCTTGGTTTAGCATCTCATATACTAAAGAAAACGAAAGTCCTAATAGTTAACTGAAAATAATGTAAGTATGTTAATAATTCTTTTATCGTATTGTATGTTTATGTCATGATTGTCTCACTAAACGGCTAGTACCTAGGAATTCTTGCATTGTGTATAGGTTTAGTGATTTGTGTATATTAGTGTTATTACGTAGGATTAATGTGTATAGTATTATCATTGTCATTTTATATGTATGATTACAGTCGAGATCATTTGTGTTCGGAATGAAGATAGTTAGCAAAGTCGAGTATAATCCAAACCGCTGATAAACCGACTGACGGGATCCTGTTTCTATAAGGAATAGTTTAGCAATCACGGAAACAGATACGAGAAGGGTGTAGAAACTAGTAATTTATGGTCTACTATGTTAATAGTGTGCTGTGTTATATGTATATATTGTTATCGGTTATCCTTTGGAAAATGAAGATAAAGACGAGGGAATGAGTTAAGACAGAATTTTGAGCTAACGGATAATAGAGAGTTGTTATGTACGGAATTGATGTTAGTATTGACCTGATTACTGATAATCCTTATGATGTTTTCGCAATTGTTTGAAATAACGTGAGACGGAAAGAATTAAAGTGATAGCCGGTATTTTTGTTATTAATTTATTTCTGACTCTAAAAGAGGGACAAGACGATTAGTGAAGGAATAATGAAAGATGCTCGCCGAGTTAGGAGGAGCATGGGCCGAAGCCGAGTTAGGCTAACGCCCAAAATACAACGCCGAGATAGGCAGTTGTGATTGAGATAATCTAGTGATAGAATGAATTTGGTTTAATTTAAAAGAAAAGTACAGTTGAAGTAAGGAAGATGAATTAGATATGAGAGGTGGTTGCGGAACGGACCCACAGAAGGTCGACCCCACCTGAAGAAGATTTGCAAATTAGTTATGAGAGGTGGTTGCGGAACGGACCCACAGAAGGTCGACCCCACCTGAAGAAGATATGCAAATTAGTTATGAGAGGTGGTTGCGGAACGGACCCACAGAAGGTCGACCCCACCTGAAGAAGATATGCAAATTAGTTATGAGAGGTGGTTGCGGAACGGACCCACAGAAGGTCGACCCCACCTGAAGAAGATATGCAAATTAGATATGTGAGGTGGTTGCGGAACGGACTCACAGAAGGTCGACCCCACCTGAAGAAGATATGCAAATTAGATACGTGAGGTGGTTGAGGAACGGACCCATAGAAGGTCGACCCCATCTAAAGCAAGTAAGCAAGACTCAGATTTAAGAAAGACACTAATTGTAGAGATGTTAGTGAACTCTAATGTAGGGTAGAACACACAGGAGATATAATAGTGAGCAAGTATTAATTAATAATGTGAAGAATAGACAAGAATAATGAATATGAGTAGAACGCAATACACGGAACGCAGATACCTTTATCAGTTCTTAATATAATCGTGGTCGTGCAGCTTGTGAAGTGAAGATTATTGATATGACAATTTTATGGGGAATTTTACTCAAGTGTTTTGGTTTTCCCCCCTAGTTAAAATATCAACCATTTTTCTTGTGGAGGTTGTAATGAAAGGAGTTTCATAAAGGTTAAAAAATTGAATTTCGAGAACTAAATGACGAATAAAGAATCATACAAAGAAATGAATGCTTCAGCACAAAGGAGATGACGAGTCTTGATTTAGTAATAATTAAGTTGATTGGAATTAATGTTTAGGTTAATTGATGTATTTTGTTATGTCTTGTTCTGAACTGCCAGAGTTGTCAAGTACAAATTACTATTCATTCAATTAGGGACTGAGATTTTAGATTTAGGCACTAAATAAGTTAATAGTGAAGGAAAACCCAAACGCGCAGTGGATACGAATGGCTTAAGAAAATCAGTTTTAATAGTTAACGGAAGCCTTAACGGTCTTTAATTGTACTAACCCCTTTACTAACGCTGAAATTACAAATCCCAGTTAAAAGGGTAGTTACCCTTAATAAGTCCGAGATAGGACTCTCAATTCCCCTCTTTCCGGTCGGAAATGCCTAATAACCAACTGCCAGAACGTTCCCCGGTTTTATTAGAAGAATAAAAGTCTTTTATGTTCTCAAAATTTGAGGTTAAGTGTCAATAAAAGTATTAATACCGGAAATCATCGAAAAATAACAAATGGATAGAAGATGGTTCAATATTAGGTACTGAATAGCTAGGTACGTAGTTAGATAGGGTTAATAAGTGTTAATTAGTAATATTTAACTAATATTTGGTTAAATTTCGCAATTTTGGTCCGAAATGTGACTTGGGCTCATATGAAAGAGAATTTGATCCTGATTCCAAAAATGCAAACCCGACTTTTCAACTCCCAAAAATAAGAAAGTTACGAGCAAAAATGTTTTTATAAGATTACTTTTTGTTTCGTAATCTTATCACTCCAAAAAGGAGTGTTCTAAAAAGGTTCTTTTATTTGGTTTGACTTAAGTCAAACCTTTCCTTTTTTATTGTCTAGGAGGTTGTCTACCTCCTAGACTACACCTCAGTCAGGTGTTGTTTTCTTTTCCTTTCTATACTGCTAGGCCTCTTTCTTCTTGGGCCTAGCAGTTGTCCTCGCTTGAACTTTTGGCCGAGGACAAGGCCAACACAGAAAGGAAAAGAAAATAGTAATATCAGCCCAAGTTATATCAATTAGAGGGGGCTAATTTCCCTCATTAATAATATTAAAATTAATATGAATAACTAGAATTAGGTAGATAGGTACGTAGTTTATGATGATGTAAGTTTCAACTCATAGAAGATTATATATAAATAGTAATAATTCGACAAAGTTAAGAAAATTCACCAATTTCTCCCTTTGGTTACCTTTACGTGTTAAAGAAAATTTCGCAAAGTTTCGCCGAGTTTCAACACCCGAAATTTATCAAAAATGCGTCAGTTGGGGGGTAATATTTTCTAAATCTCATTAATTTCGACCCCTGATGGCCAGCTGGCTCAGCCCGCCGCTGCGCCCCACGTGTAAAAGGTGGCAAGCTTCTAGAAAGTTCTAGAACTTTCTAGAAGCTTTGCCTTAAAAACAAAAGGAAAGTCCGCCGCAACACGATTTAATGACCTGTCACCGAGCTGTCAGGTAGCTGTCAGCTCGGTCCCAAAATTTTTCCAAAGTTCAGTGTTCGTTGAGATGCGACTGAAAGCAGTCGCTTTTCCCCTCCCCTCGGTACGATCTCCGCTGTGTGCCAGAGTTTTGGCACGGAGAATTCAGCGTACCTCCCCCAGTTAGGGTAAAATTTAGGGACTTCTCTAGCCCCCGGGCTAGAGAAGAAATTAAGAATAAATACCACGAACACTTACCAGTGAGGGCCAAACGGGTTTTGTATGCCCGGCCAAAATTCATGAACGAGAAAAAATCCTAGGAATGAAAGGCCACCTTTTTGGCCATATTTTTTATTATTATTGTGAGGCCTTCGGGCCAACTTTAATATGTATTTTTTAGGCCTTCCGGCCAATTTTTCTATGTTATATGGGCCTTCGGGCCGAGTTTTTTCAGCACTATTTTTGAGCCTACGAGCAGAATTTTTACCTTTTTGATGCAAGGCCTTCTGGCCAATTTTTAGTTTTCTAGCATGAGCGGGCCCAAGGCCAATTTTAGTTTATTCTTGCATTTTTATTTTATGGTTTCTTGTTTCGGGGCAGCTCATGTAAACCCCTCCTGTTCGATGGAGGTCTTGAGTTTTGTCCCTTATTTATTATTTCATCTTTTACTTTTATGATTTCCCTTTAGAAGGCAACTCATGTAAACTCCTCCTGTGCGATGGGGGTCTTGAGATCTGTCTTATTTTCTTATTTTCATTTCATGTTTTATTTAATTTTGGTCAAGCCACGACCTATGAATCGTAGTTTTATTAGGGCCTCAGAGGCCAGAAACTGACAATGTAATTTGTAACTTTTTGGGAAGAAATGAGTGGGACCCCACCCCTCAAGAGTGAGCTAGCGGGTCTCTAAAAGCACGACCCTTAAAAGAATGCGAGCTAGTTCTAAGGTTTGTTCCCCACAGCCGACAACTAGGAGTTGCCGGCCATATTGTTAACCCAGGCGCAATTAACCAAGAAACTTTTACTGTTTTGTATCATGTCGTTTATTTCAGCTTTTGGTCGGTTCCAAAATCATAGGCTTTCAAAAAACCTAGGATGTTTGACTCGAATCTTAAAAGCTATGAGTTGTTTTATTTAATTAATTATTGAGAAGTTTTGAAAGGGAATGGCCGGCTTCCCTGCCCATTTGTCTATGTGCTAATATTAATGTATTGTAGTAGTTTTTGTAGTAATGATTGCTTGGCAATCATTATTCACGTGGCTTTCATAAAACTTCTCAAACATTTTTTCTCAAAATATTACAAACTTCTTAAACTTCTGCGCTAAAAGTCGAGTTTTAAAATCACTAAAACTTGCATCCAACTCTTCACAAAATTACCAAAGTCTAGTAGTTAATATTATCAAGATACATTCGGAATGATAGCTAAGAAACTGACAATATTAGTTATAACTAGTATTAGGCCGTATCATATCTATAGTCGTAATTAAGAGTATAGTTAGGAATAGATAAGTAGTAATTAGTTAAGAAAATTGTGTGTATGTGTGTTTGTGTGAGTGAACGTATGAATGATATTTCTTGTCGAATTGTGTGACTGTATACGCTCTGGCTCGTGGAAACTCCTTCTGTCTGACGAAGGTTGCGAGCACTGCCGAGTGAGTACTCAGATATTAAGCAGGATTACTCAGATATTAAGCAGGATCAAGATGTGTCTGTGGTTGTGTGAACGAATGTATCTAGGGTTTGATATCAGTGTGTTCCAGTCTGAATGTTGTATAAATATAGCATGTACGTTTATTACTTGGTAGTCCACGTGCTTGTATAACTGCTGTATACAGACTGTTTAGCTAAGGAATAAGATTACGTAGTTAAGTACTGAGTTGTGTAAGGTGTACGTGGATGTTACAATTTATATGATATGATTGACCGTAATAGTCGGGAGTGTGGTCGCCTGAATGTATAGTGACTGTCTGTACGCGTGATTTGTGCGAAGCACCAAAATTACCCCAAAACTTAGGTAATATGCAGGAAAATAACAGTAACCAAGCTTTGTGTGTATGTCTGAAAGTTGTGAATGCAGAGGCAATTTAGGTTTTGGTTTACAATAGGAAATATGCAAATGAGGTATGAACATTAGAATCTAAGGTCACAGGGACCCTGTATTAGGCTCGTGGCAGTCCATACTGGGATATCCTCGATTCGTCCGCGTAAGCCACTCTGTAGTAAGAGTGCGGACGAATCGCATAAAAAGGGATTATATAAATTGTCAATTTTGCATTAGTCAACGCGTTTTGTGTCAAATAGTTTCTGTACTCAGAAGCGCAATGTTCTTCGGTTATGCGTACTGTCAGTTTATTTCCAAATGAAACAGATGTCTTTATTGCCACTACCAATTAGCTAGGTCAAATCCTGTTCATAGTTAGCTCGTAATAATGACTACTGTCGCGGACCTGTCATTTGAAAGAAATATAGTAACCTTACGTAAGAATAGTATTAATTGTAATTCTTTAGTTAATATATTGTTGTTTTATTTCCGAAATAAGTAAAGGTCATTATTGCCATTGCTAACCTATTCACCCAAGTCCAGTTCGTGTTTAGCCTGTAATAATGACTACAATCGCGAGTAGGTGCTGTTTCACATTTGCACCATACCTAAAGTCAGAAGTAACAAACCCAGGTTACTTAATAGTTAGTATGGTTGAAAAATCAACCGTATAAGTATTCATATTCAGTATTAATCCAAGTATTTCAACTATATTCATATTCAGTATTAATCCAAGTATTTCAACTATCTGTAAATGGCAATAATGGACATCAGGAAATCAGAAACCTCATGTAATATTAGGTAATAATTAGTCCTACATCTGAAATAGAGAAAATAATAAATAAGCACGTAGGAAATATGGATAGGGTAAAATGAACCATCTTTTATCTTTTACTATTTTAGTTTCAAATCAGGTGATATTTCAATTACAGGGAGTTGTTACTGCCCTGAACTCTGGGGCCAGAAAAGGGCCCCAAATGCTTTGATGTTGTTATAAAATTCAAGTAACTATGTTATACGAGTATAAGAACAGCCACAAATTATCTAGTAGTGTCAAGCCATTACAGATTACGGATTTACGTTCATCTTGGTGTTCCAACCGGGAACAGTGTGAAAACGGAATGTACGAAGTGAAATCACATCCTTATTGCAATTTCCTGCACGGAATTGCAGGAAATTGCTCAAAAACTGCATTTTTGTTAAAATGTTTCCAGAACTGTAATGTAACGTTCAATTCTTTCAATTCTGTATCAAAACGTCAGAAGTTTCGCTTATTATGACTAACTTAAGTCTCACAAGTTCAGTTTTGATCTCAGAAAGCCAGAAAGTGAGTAATGGTTGCTGGGTTCGAATCCCGCACCATAATTGTGTAACTAATGGGTTTTAACCCATTTGATTCAGGTGCGGAGGTGAGCATCTATCCTGCCAGAGTCATCCTGCGATTGCCTACTATTTGAAGCCTCAGTGCTATTAATTTGATCGGATAATTACTGGGTATACAGTCCGGAGAAGGACGTGTTCAAAGAGTTTGGTTTTGGATCAGTCACAGTCAGATAAGGTACTTTGAGAGAGTCAGATCAGACGGTTTTTGCAACGGTCAAGGCAGGAACGATTGCGAGTGCGGCATCGGAATCTAGTGTGGGACCTAAAACCTAAACAAGAGAACTTAATCTTTGTTTTTCAATTATCAACCTAAAAAGATGATCTCTGCTTTTGCTCTTCTTGCTCTGCTTGGGTGGGAATTCCCCATTGGTCTGTTCTAAAGAGTCAAGCAACTCAGGAAGATCTAAAAGAAGATAATTCAATAAATTAAATTAATTAATTGTTGAAGTTTATATAACCGTACCAGGCATCCTCCCAACCAGACCGTCCCCTGTGCTAGACCCCTCAGGTTTTTCCGTATAGCATCCGGGAACAGTGCGCTGTGTGCTCCGCTATAGGAGATTGGAACAGCATTCTTGGGCTCACCCAAGGACCGGAATTTGTGTGTGTACCGAATCAATTATTATTAATTATTATTATTATTATTATTATTATTATTATCATTAACAGTGTTGTACTTGTTTAAAAGGACTGATAAAGAGATAGACTACACAAACACCAGCATATAGGGAAAGCACAGAGTTTAGCAGTAGAAGTATACCAGTTGAGACTAGGAATCTAGTAGTGCAGAAGGAGAAGAAGAAGAAGTAACAGCAAAGAGTCAAAGTCTAAAGTCTTGTCCCTCAACCCAAGTAATAACTAAAGGTTTAAAGTATAACTGGCAACTCTGGCAATCTTGTAGTCTGTAATTTGTACGTCTAGATCTGTAATCCTTGGAGTAACCTATAGTATCATTGTCAGTGTCATTGTTATTATAGTAATTATTGTTAACCTTAATCATTCTGCCTGTCTAATCATTGTAATTGTTGAGTTGAGAATTACATTAATTCTTAATAAATTTAAGTGTGCCTCAGCAGGTGTTTGAGCTAGGATACACACATTAGATAAAGCCCTTGGATCAGGATCAACTCTCGCTCCTGTACAAGTAAGTGAAAGATCTCGAGTTTGAGATCTCAATCCCTGATCATCAAAGGAGCCAAGAAGAATTATCCAGTGGTATATCTTGATCAGTCTATCAAGATACTTATCAGAACTCACTGTTGTGAACTGATACTCATCAAGTTTCAAGAAAGGCAGGCATCGACCCCGCTTGTCTCTAATTCTCCATCCCTATCCACTAAACGAACTCACAACCACCAGGACCCCATCCGGGTTGGCTACAAGGATACCCATTTCTGGACAAACCACCTTTTGGGCATCCTGTGTCTAAGTTTGCTAATCCCAGCAGACGCGCTGACCCTCCGTGTAAAGGATTAAGTTTGCTACAGAGCCCTAACCAACTAGGCTGAACCAGGACAAAGGAAAAAGTGATTTTTAATTCAGATCAAAGTAACTTCATTTACACATAGGCAGTGAAAAAAGTTGTCAGAAAAGTCGCGTGCGCCAAAAAATCTCCCAACAAACATTGATGAATCTGGAGAAATTTTACATTAAAATAATGCTAAAATATTAAACTGCGGTACCCTGGAGAAATTTTACATTAAAATAATGCTAAAATATTAAACTGCGGTACCCTGGAATTTGAATTTTAATTTAGGCTTTTAAAGTTTTGTAATTAATTTTTGAAGGATTAAAATTTACGCGTGTCATACTTGATGCCAAAAACCTGTACTGTGGGGAACGGGTGCCATACTACCATACTGCCATATTACCCATTCCTCAATATTACTTACAAAACACTGAAAAGTCGACTACCTTGCATTTAAATAATATAAAGTTATATGTACTTGTAATTAGTAAGTAGAAAAGTAGTAACTACATATAGTATTTATCGTCAACAAATAGTCATCAACAGTCATTTGACAACCAGGCTACGAGCTGCTGGCCATTTAACTAAATGGCTAAAACACTGTGTCCATTTTACTAAATGGCTAAAATATTGCGAGTCTTTTGGCCAAGTAGTCAAACACGATGCGTTGTAGGGGAAAGGGATTAGTTTAATTGCCCTTTCCCCGCTTGTGTAAACATTTCAGAGCCCGTCACAAATCACGTTATGATTACCTGCAAGTTTAACCCAATCAGAATCATTTATTGCGCACCTTTTTGCGCAAAAGTAATTTCGGCCAATCAAGACAATGATTGCCGAAATTGTGGTGATTGACAGGTAGACCGACCCTCTAACTCTGTCTGACTGTGTCTTTTGAACTGAACGACCGCTTTTTGGCCTCTCCACTCTCCCTTCCCTTGTTTTCTTTTTTCAGGGCGTTACTATGCCAAAACTTCCCCTACATTCCGGTTTGAAGAGCTAGTGCTTTATTGCTGTTACTGGATAACCGACGCCGGCTGCGCTGTTAGGGCAATACAGAATACCGACTGAGGAGATTGATATGGGTAGGAGCCACATATATTAACTTGAGTTTGAATCTGCGGTTGATAATTTTGATCAAAATAGCTTGAAGAAATTTTTTTATTCCAGCAGCAGTCCGGATGGTGTCCCAGCCTATTACAGTATTGACAAAATGGAGTGGTTTTTCGCTACTGGGAGCTCTGTCAACTCTGTCTGTAATCTAACAGTGTGCATGCAAAGTTTCAGCCCAATCGAGCAATCCAAGTGTCAGTTAGGATGCTTCAAAGTTGATCAGCCCAGATTGCTTCAAAATGAGCTGAAATTGAAACTTTGAAGGCCATTTTCTCACGCATACGAAGGAATCTGCAGAAACTGATTGCGCAGTGATACTTTGACCAATAATGGATACAACGTATGTGAAAATGAAGGAAATCGGATAGGGTCGATTGTTAAAACCAATCGCGAAATCTGCGTGTTTTACAAAAAGCCTGTCATATATATATATATATATATATATATATATATATATATATATATATATATATATATCTGATTTATGATATATGCACACATGCTTCGCTCAACCTGTGAGTGCAGCGAGGCTTAGCTTGGCAAGCTGCAGTGATATCCAGCACCAACGATTTATTTGTCAAAATATTGGGTTCTCCGCAGCGAACAACGTGCTAGCAATACATTCAGAGAGGAACTCCCACAGGAGTCACAAAGTAATTAACACTTAACAATTAACAAGCACAACGGAATTCGCTTGAGAGTTATTACTAGTAACAGAGGAAAATAACGCAAGAAGAAACTAACTTGAGCATAACGGTTTAAAATGATGTTAAAGGAAACGAAAACAAGTAACCCGACTTTTAAACGAATTTAGCATTTTTAGAAGGGGAGACGGTAATTGCGATATTATCTCCGACCGCGAGAGAGACTCTTCCCCGAGTCAAACCAAACAAGAAGGAATAAGGGAGCAAGAGCTCAGCCACGGAATGGATCGGTTGGAACCCGGGTAATGCTCAGCTTGACCACATTGTTATCGGTGGTGATGCGGTATAGGAAAAGGAGGGAGACCGTTCCAAGGAACAAAGTCCAACCACAGCAGAAGGGGCAGTGCGCCAGGCCCGATAAGGGGGATATCGCGCGACGTTGACGACGACGAAAGACGTTCGCCATAGATTCAGTTTATTTAGGGTGGCATGCCTGCGCATAAACGGCAGTTAGAAACAGCACAATGGTTTTGTCGTTGACGAGCTGGATCTGGTCAAAAAGACTCTGAAGCAGATACTCCGGGATCAGCGGAGGCCGGACAGCCATTGGATTGTCTTCCATCACTAGATGGCATAAACGCTATTAAACGTTTCCTCTGATTATGGGTGGTATGGAAAACACACCAACGGGAAACAACGGCCTCATAGAACAGCCGCTTTGACGGAAGTATATCAAAAGTAGGAAACATGGCATAGAGATCCCGTAGAACATCATAGTCAAAACGATTAGGTAGGTGATTAGCCATTTGCAGGAACAAAAAGGGAATGGCAGACTTCCCTTGAATCCAAATGGGCAACGATCCGGCGGCACAGTTGCAGCACTTCGGGAATACTGTCACGCTCCAGATTTCGAAGTCAGACATCAGTAATGCCTCGTATTTCCAGATGCTGTTCTTTAGACTAGGCCACCAGTTGTTTCAGATATTTGGGAAGGAATCCTTCAAGATAATCGTAGTCAATATAGGAAGGGCTTTGACGGCGACACGGACGCCCGTTCCAGCAGGAATATTTATAACAATGGGTGCAGGTAGAATGCCTGCACAGGGCGTTACGCCTCATGGGGGCATAAGAGCAATCAGGGCTATCCTCTGCCAGTGGACGCTCCGCGAACCGACGACAGAAAGGTGTTGGGAGATGCACATGATCCGCCCTAGTTAGCTTGCAATGGTGGCAGCGGTCACAAGCACATGGTCGGGAGCGGGAATGGCACCGACGACACCTCTGAATAGGCGGTGGAGAGACATCTCGCGCCGAGCTAGCTGCGGCTCCTAATGACAGATTGTCTGCAGCAGCGAAGTACTCGGTTCAGAAACATGTTGAATAGAGGCCAAGTCGAGATCACCGTACAGATGGTCTGCGGTAATACTGTCACCAGTTAAAGTGGCAGGGGCAGAACCACGAACAGACACTGGAATATTGACCACGATTATATCATCAGCATTGTCAGCCAGCACAATTGGTGTGTTGTCAGAATTGCTAGACCCAGGTAAAGGGGCAGCGACCCCTGGGTCCCCAACCGGAGCTTGCAGCAAAACCGACAAGGGTGCAAGTGTAGAACAGGAACCGAAATGGAAGGTTACACATAAGGCATATTGACAGCCATTGAGGTAGCCTCAGGTAAAGCAGAAACAACGGGGGCAGAAACTGATTCCATGACATGCATAAACGTTGAGGCCGAAACCGTGAGTCCCGGTGGAGGAGGGACTATTAACCCCCCCCCCCATTTGAAGGTCCAGAGGGTGGGGGTTTGCACTTAATACGGGTACGGCTGCGGTATACCGAAGTCTGAGGCATCAAAAGGCGTATAGGGACAAAATTGTGAGACTCAGTGGGTGCATGGCAGTTAACTCCAACAGAAATTACCTGCCCACAGGTACATTGTTGGAATCCAGAAAATGAATGAGTTCCAGCCATAGATATGGTGTTTGCGCTACCACACCGTGGGCAGTTGGAAGAGAAAGACATCGCAGATAATACAAAGTGTAGCTTTCTAGGATTACAAGAAAAGGTGTAGATATATGTATATGCGTGCTGGCGTGATCGGAAGTACAAACAAGTAGTACGTGCATAATTTACTGATTACAGGTAGGTACAAATCTCTGAATAAACAGTTCACACAAAAAGGATAGCATATGCGAAGATTTGATACAGTGAGACTACTTCAAACCAAAATTTAAACGCTCTCTATAGTCAGCTCTGCGCTCTAAATGGAACTAATAATTTAAGTATCAACAGTCATTAGGCGTGTCCCAGATCAAGACAGGACTTTAACAAGAAATTAACAGTATGCAAAAAGGTCGTTAGTTTTGGAATTACACGTTGGAATGTAGACAGAAGACTGGCGGCTACTTGCAAAGTTCATATATTATTGTTAAATCAATTTGAATGAACTGAAATGAACTATATATAGTTTAACACCACAATGCCGGCAAAATCTTGAAATGCCCAGCATAGAAGATGTTCCTAGAAATTAACAACAATTCATCAGTAAGTAATTACAGTACAAACGCATATCGAAGCGGAAAGCTATTTTATAAACACGGAAAAACTAAATAACATAGAAACAAGAAGACCCCCAAAAGGGGGTATAGTTCTGCATTTGAGCATGAAGAATGAAAATGCTGTGTAGCAGATTACTGAAGCTGCAGGCAAGCAGCCAGAGTCATTGCATTTTTCGTAAGCAGTCTTCAGGTAAACAGAATAATTGCATGATAGGTGCTACACACACTGATCTTGATGATGGTCTTGTCATGAGTCCAGGGCCGGATTTCATCAGAGAGGGCGAGCTCATCCACCAAAATTTTGGCAAATGGCTGCCGCCCTGCCTCGGAATTTTTAAGAGAACTGGTATTGATTTGTTTGTCTACTGGCCTCCTTTTCTGACTGAACATACTGATCAATATTAAATAGAAATAAAGTATCGAAAGTGCAAAATGCATCTTTTATCATGCCAAAAGTAGGCGACCAATGATTTTTGATAGATTTTCGTACAGCTTTGACTACTAGATTTCATAGTTTAAACCACCCAGATTGGCAGTCTACTGAAAAATGGTTGTAATCTGTCCAACCTAATTTGCATAAATGCGGATACCTTTGACAACTTTCATCTATGACTTTTGAAATTTCAGAGGGGATGAAATAAGGACCATAGAAATTTTGTGGTGGGAGGTAAAAGAATAAAATATAGAATATGTACCTAACCAATTTTACCCTAACAGTGATTGCGCACCAACGACGAAAATCTGGAATTAATTAGCCAACTTGCAGGCCCCCTTCGGCTAAAAAGAGCACACTAGAACAATGCTAAAGGTGGGCAAAACTTCAATTGAGAACGACATCCGTTGTGTTAAACTATCTATATTCCGCGGCAATATTTCTGCCTCCAGGCGGAACAAAAATTATATATATATATATACATTTCAGACATGAAATAATTAACAAAACAAACTACAAGTACACCGCCCACGACAACGTTTATAACTGTCGCTAAGGAACTTGATGATGCAAGCTAACGGTACCGCGCAGGTAACTGCCTTCGTCTTTCGGGATTACATCGAACTGTTGGCTGTTCTGCAGATTGACCAAGGGATTCAATCACATTGTTGGAAACGTTATCAGTCTCAACCTCACCCATGATATGGGTAATTGCGCATACGCGTAATTTTACATATGCATAATTATACATAAACGTAATTTGTACATGTTGTGTATTTTTTCACTGCCTCGCGTAATGGCTACAGGAAGTTACAGACCATATGGCAACAGATAGCTTCATCCCTAGCCAGCACTACGGTTACTGTAACGAACGAGTTCTCTCCACTGAGATCTATCAGCGGCCATGCACATTGGACAGCCACTCGGTCTTCCAACGGCAGCCATAAATAACGTGGCCTGACAAAAGTCCAGATCCTCAAAACCAGTTCGAAGCCACGTTTAGGGAGGCCGCATAGGATGTCTTCGCCAGGTTTAAGGTATACGTTAGCACTACGTACAGTATTGCGGCATTCGTAGGACATGACCCAACCAGGTTAACCTCCGCTGTCTCAGGATGAGTCCAATATCCTCAGTATGCAGGAACCTGAAGCCTACTTCGGCATTAGTCACATGCCCCTGTGGAAGGAATCTCAGGATCCTGCGCCGAAAACGATGCTCAAGTGCACTAATCCTTTTAGGTCAGCTATTTTCAAAGGACCAAGTTTCGCAGCCATACAGCAGGAGCGCTTCTCACAGCAGCATCGTAAACTCTGGCCTTTGTTGCAATGCTGACGGACTTTTTGGACCAGATAGGTTATTAGTGATTTAAGGCGGGGGGGGGTCGCTTTTTGGCCGATTTTTCGACCATCTCCGATTTTGCTCATTTTCACATATTTTGTAGTCCCAATGGGTCCTCAAAACAAGACAAGATCGATTTGCGTAATATTGCTTCTATCGTGCTGTAGAGCCCTTCAAAGGTGACCTCGACATGTGTTAAACATAGGAAAATGAAAAAGTTAGGTTAAAAAGATTGTGGCAGAAATTTTTTCGCTGTATGCAAGATACATTGCTACAACCTTGTTGTGCATGTTAAGGACATATCAGAGAGTGCAAATAACCCTTCTGGAACAATACTGTTGAGTGTCGGATTTTTGGCGATTTTTCAAAGTCAAAATTTTATAAAATTGGTGCTTTTTGTACCACGAAAAACCGGGCCAGCGAAACATTTTCACCTCTCCTCGACGATTGGCAAAAGCTACAGAAATCGCTTATAGATAGTTGCACTCTACAAATACACAGAATTCTAATGACAGTAGTTTCAAATTTCTACGATTAATACTGCTCTCAAAAAACTTGCCACAAAATACGCTAATTTTGCCAAAAATCATCATTTTGCACAATTTTCACGTTCTTTCAATAATTTCTCACTCGTTACCCATTCGAAAGTCACCAATATTGGCACATAAAATTCTCAATGCCTGCCTGACATTATGGTAAAGGCAAATGCTTCAAGGTAGAACTTTTCTGTCGTGTCGGCTCCTTTGATCTCTTATAGGTCACAATAGGCAATTTTTGAAATTTCCACAATATAGACAAATTGGGTATCATTCGATAGCTACTGATGAGCTGAATAACTTTTCTAATAGAACAATGTGTCCGAAATGTAGTATCTGAAAGTTAGAGCAAGTTAAAATTTGAGGGCACAGTTAGCTGGAAAAGGCTCAGTTCACAACTGAAGAATGTACTGTGAACGAATGGATGGATATTCCGTAGTCGTTTTAGCATTTAAATATTATCCAATCCACCGAATTAATTTGCCATACTAGTTGACCCAAATTTTGCTACCGTTCTGTCGCAACATGACCTTGGAGGGCAAATCACAGTGATTTTCAAGTTTTCCAACTTTATAGCTGAATATCTCTGTCTCTGTTTGGTTTCGAACTCTAATGTTTTGTCTTGTTTTTGAGAACATATGTGCCTATTTTGTGTGTGGAAATAAGCGAAATCCGTGACTACTGATTTTGAACCAAAGCGACCCCCCCATTAAACGCACTGTGCACTTTGCCTATACCGGTGTAAATCTCGGCTGATGACGGGCCATCGCTGCTAATGGCTATGAAGATTGCAAAAAGAATCTACAGACTTTAACGGAACGCCATCTGTGGATAACTGTGGTGGCAGCAGCCATTTTGGGCCCATGACTTGTCTTGGAAACATTGATTTCCAGTCCCACGACGGCAACAAATCTTACAATTCGGTCTACCTATCATCACCTGGAGAGCTTTGCTTTTTACCGTCTGTATTGACTGGATTCTGAAGATGGCTATGGACGACCCAACCTTTGGCATTCCCGTTGTAAATGAAATGAAACCACTACTGACTTGGACTTCGCTGACGACGTGGTTCTTTTTCTTTCTGCAACCTCGGTTCCAGTGTAGAATATTTCCTTGATTTTACCCTAAAATATTCAAAAGTGGGTGCTAACTTCATGAAAAATCAATCTAAATTCTACTTCTGTGTACGGTCCAACGCCGTACATAGCTAATTCACTTTCTCTTTCTCACTTTCTCAGTCTAGATTCAAACTTCTTATCAACCGGTGGTTCGGGCGCTCACTTATTTTTCTGCTACCGTGGGTGTCCAACTCGAGTTTGGTTTGGGGGTCATCTCCCCACTTTCACTCCCCCTTTGGGTTTAAGGTTTGTTCGTGTGTTCTGTTTGAAACTTTGTGAAATTTAAATTTTGTGCTTGCCTTAGGCTTTGTTATAGTCAAGATTCCGTCTGTAAAATTACTTTGAATTTTGCATATCATTGTGTTTGGCTGAATTTTGGTGTTTTGCAAAGTAAATTTTGTGGCTGTAAAAATTAGGGCAATTGTCGTCTATTTTAAAAGTTGGTTAGCGAGTAGGTAGGGAAGTAAGACATATTACACACTCTCACGAACCTTTAATCTTTATTGAAATCAAAATCATTTATTGAGAATATTCATAATTCCACACCAGCTAGTTTTAGCACAGTTTGTTCATGGCTTGATAGCACAACTGGTAAGAGCGTCGGATTCTTATTCCGAATATCCTGGGTTATGTTCGATCTCCAGAAGAACCAATATCATTATCTTTAAAATTGTCTTTTTGTTCTCGAAACCGGACAGTATAATTTGCAGACATATGTACATGTACAGTATGTACTACATGTATGCATAATTTCGGCATTTTAAGGTTACAAAACACAAATAACTACTGATTTTAACCGGGGTAACCAGTACACACTTAATAGCTAAATTTCTCAAGTAGGACATTTCAGTTGGGCCTATATTTCCCTAAGGAAATAACCCACCGAAAAATGTCAGTAGTGAACTCTTCCCTCTGAAAAATTCGCCATAGATTTCTTTCCCTCCCGGAAACGTTCCCCTAATACTGTAATTAATTTGTTGGTTGCAATAATTTGCTGGTTGCATTCTCTTCTTGTAGGTAGTGACATCAACACACCTTTTCTTCTTCTAGTCGTATTGAGGTGTGCATCCAGGAATAAATACCAGCAATTGGACTAATAGCATGCATATGCATCTGTGTTTTATGTGAGGTACAGATGTAGGATTTGTGTTCTGGCAACCGGAAGACGTCGAATGTCGGGTTAAAAAGTGTAAAAAACATAAGTGCTAAAAACTGAAGTCTTAAAAATGTGTAACAAATCTAGTGTTAAAAAGTGTAAAAAGTGGTGTTAAAAAGTGTAAAAAACCTGGTGAAAAGTCCGAAATTTTGCTACGGTTAGTTAACTGTGAAAATGTTTTTTAACATTTTTACTTTTTTACAATTTACAACCCTAAACCATCATAATATGTATTTGGTAGCACAAAATGAGTACCAAATACCCTATTTGGTGTATTTGACCAGCTTTTACATCACTTGGGTGCTTCAACACGTGCTAGGGCCTTAAGTAAGTAATTGCAATTTCAAAGAATGATCCGTTAAAATTTCATGAAGGTTACAAAATAGAAAATTTCTCAGCTTTTGGAGACTACCCTCCCCGAAAAATTTTCGCACCCCCTCCCGAATTTTTTTCGGGCTTCGCTAGTGGTCACAGCCCTAGATGGAAGTCAACACTTTGGCTGTTCGTAGAAATCCCTACAGCAGTTAGCAGGAAATCTGAGACGTTGCTGTATGCACGAGAGCGTTTATCTCGTCGTACTAAACTTCAAGTGTTATCTTAAAATACGACAAACTCGTGAAAATGCACGCAGGCAGGTATTCAGGTATTTGCTATACCTTTACCCCTCTAAAACCCATTTTTCCTGCCATTTCTGAGTGTATGCAAAGCTAACAGAGTCAGTTCTCTCAGAATGCAACGTGACGTTTGTATAATATCTTAACTTTGTTTGCTAACTTAACGTTTGTTATCTTTCATAATGAATGGAGGAACAGATGTTGGAGGTTTGACTGGTGATTGATCGATTTTGCTTCTTAACAAGTTTTGAATCGAAACGATATTTATACGTTAACTATACATAACTAATAGCCCAACGTAGTTTATTATCAAAGCAGATCAAATGCAAGAAAACTCAAAAAGGGAGATTTTTCACAAGCTCAAAGTCAGTCCGAAATATACAATTCAGTCCGAAATATACAATGGGTGTCCGTTCAAAACGTCAACGTCAAGTCGAAAAGTCTAACGTTTTACAACGTCTACCGACGAAACGTCTACTGACAAAACCTCTAATTTTTCTAAAATTGTGTCACCCGTTCAAAACGTCTAAAATCGTTTTTAAAGAAAGCAAATCAGGCTTAATGTTATTTTGAAGTAAATGTATTTTAAAATCACATTAAATTAAACTCTACGTCAATTTATTGTTTCATTTTCAATTGTGTTTTTAAATATTTCAGAAAAGCCAGGGTGTGCCAATGGCTTGAAACATTTATAAAATTTACCATTTACAATTTACATTATACTTTTCAATTCCAGTAATTTTAGAACTTATGCTTAAAATAAGTAATCAGCAATCAGTGAAATCTATTGCACCATCTTTACTGATTAGAGTCAGTAATCAGTATTCAGTAAATAATCAGGGAATAGTCAATGACTAGTCAAATACTGAAGCTAATGCAGAAAATAAGAAGTATATTTGGCACAGTACCAGCACTTCAAAGATTTGCCAAGACCCTGCCTGTCACCCATACCCAAAGCGGCCTACAGGAAAACTGACCCAGACCCATACTAAATAAGTAAAAATAATCACTAAAAGATGGGAAAGCTTAGACGTTTTGAACGTGTGACATCATTTTAGAAAAATTAGACGTTTTGTCAGTAGACGCTTCGTCGTTAGACGTTTCGTCGGTAGACGTTGTGAACTTTAGACGTTTTGACTTTAGACGTTTTGTAGGGAAGCTTTATATGTAATGCATAAGTTTTCTTGCAATAAAAAGAAAATTCACAAAAGTTAAGTACATGTTTCTGTTCACCTTTTATTTAAATCACCAAGGTAGCCAATACACGTACGTACACAAAAAGAAACCGGGAAAACAAAAATATAAATCAGTATTATATACTACGAATTCACATACATCATATACTTCATCTCGAAATGACAAGCACGTATTGCAGATTTGGAAGGAACTGCCTTTGATCACCAAATTAAACACAAGGTGTTATTTTTAATTCTAAAAACCTGTAATTTGCTTACACATTCAGAAAAGAGAACTAGTGTTTTAGAACGGCCGGCAGCCGCCGAGCCGATGGCCGGCCAGGCTGCGAGTCTGGCCGTTCAGCCGCCGGCCCAACACAAACAGTTGTACATAGTTAATATTGCAATTTGAGCAGAGCAGCAAATGTTTACAAAAGAGATCCAAGACTGAATGTTAACTTTATCCGATTATATAAAATAAAAAACCGTTTCCATTGTCTTTATAATGCATATATATGTCGTAGTCACATAGTGTAATTGGGCACTTCATGAAGAGTCAGATAATTTCTGACTTTTCATGAAGTGTCAGACACATAGTGTAATAGTTAGTGGAACACAACTATTAAACGCAAACTTAAAACTTTTACGTAAACAGTATAATCGAATTTTTTAAACAAACATTCTATATATTTCTAGTTTGAGAGTTGTAATGGTTGCGTCATAAGTAATTAATATTTTCAAATTAAGTATACTGTTGGATTTCACTATGTGTCAATTGAAGCATTGGCACTTCATGAAAAGTCAGAAATGGCCTGACTGATAGTGTAATAAATGTGTTCCACAAACTGTTACAATTATGTGTCTGACACATCATGAAAAGTCAGAAATTCTCTGGCACTTCATGAAGTGCCCAATTACACCATGAAACTACGACATAAATAATACAAATAGTTTGCAATTTCTAGCTGAGATTGCCTTCAGGCAGTAAAAAATGTCCGACTGGAGAGGCCTGCATTACGGCCCGTGGCCCGGCCTGTGGGCCGGGCCGAGCGGGCCGACGGCCAAAGTTCACGGGCCGGGCCGGGCCGCTGGCTGAATTTCCGGTCTGCACCAATTTTTGCCAGATTTTGCTGAAGAAAAATGACTCAAACGTTTAGCTTGAAAGAATTTTGCGATTCTTGATCATGTTTCTTACTTTTCAGGAACTAGTTTCAGCATTTTCATATCATAAATGTTACTGTGTACGTATTCTGTTTAAATTAAACAGACAATTAAATTGTTAAATAAATGCTAAATATCCTTCAAATTTCAACGTTATCTGTATTAATCACTATGCTTATGCTCATTTCTTGATTCGCGAAAAGGCCTAGTCAAAAAATTATCATTTCAAATGTTGTCCAGCACAATCATTGTTAACAGCAGTGGTTCAAAACATTCGGGCACAATCATTGTTAACAGCAGTGGTTCAAAACATTCGGAACAAGCACTTAAAACTGTTAAAATTCGGAGCAATCAATTTAAACTGTTAATTGCAAAAGTTGGTGCGCAAACTTAATGTCAAATCTTTGAATTCATTGATGCAATTTTTAGGAGTACAATACAGAAACTTCAAACTGAATTTCATAAAAAAAATTTGGGAATTCTTTGAAATTTTGCACTTTCTGAAAAAAATGGAAAATTTCGCGGGCCGGGCCGGGCGGGCCGAAAAATTGGACGGGCCGGGCCGAGCGGGCCGAAACCTTTCACGGGTCGGCCCGGGCGGGCCGAGAAAAATGTTTCACGGGCCGGGCCGGGCCGGGCCGCAAAAATTCGGCCCGTGCAGGCCACTACCGGCCGGTGGTCGCCGGGCAAGAACGGTCAACGGCCGCCAAGCCGGTGACGTTTCTGGCTGCCGACCGTTTTCAACACGGCCGTTCTAAAACACAAATCAGAAACAAAGTAAACAGAATCAAATCGGTGTCCTCATTGTGTCCAAATCAAAAATTCCATGTTTTAAATGAAAAGCTGAAGCACTCCTTAAACCTTAAACCATCAAGTTCAGGTAAAATTATAGGAATTTTCTTTTTCCAAAATACAACTATTTTGCAGGTGTCAAGAGGAAAACGCTGCAGAAATACCTACCAAACTATCAGCAAACTATTACCCTACACTTACAAATGTCTCTACATTAGTTAAAGATTATAGCGGCAAGACACCACAATACAACCGTTACTACGAACGAAACAAACCCGCAATGCTAGAACACACGGGTAGCAGTGCTGACAGTATACGAGAAAACAGCTGAAAATAAATTTGAAGAAAAAGGAACACCTATCACTAAGCTAATGCTAAAGATGAGAATTCCAGTTAAGCCAAATTCTCACAAAATTCCAAAACAAATGGAACGTATTATGGTACATAGGATCTTATTAGGGATCTTGTCAAAAAGGCTGCAATTAACTTTCCACCATGCAAACCAATAAAACAACAGCTATATATACGTACCTATTCAACTAAAATTATATATACAGCACTATTTAAGCGAACAATTAGCATACCATTATATGTCAGAAGAGTGCACTAAAATACATGCCATACGTACAAATATGTATATATACTGTATTATCTGATAAAGAGCCTCCACAGGAGAGAGAACAACCGATGCGAAAGAACACTAGAGTCCGGTGGGCCATGCTATTGAAAGGATACAAAGGAAGAGAGTTCCCCTTACAACGATTTTTCGTCAAACTTTTAAATTTAACTTTTTGCTGAAGAAAGCCACAATGCTGCAAATAATTTACAACCATGAAAGGAAGCAACCGAACATTCAATCAGATTCGCTCATGCCCACATATATGAAAGTTTACTATGACAACAGGTTATTCACAATTACTAGACTCCTCAGGATTGGGGTCCATATTTCCTATAATCGTATGGATAACTCGAAACGGACAGGTAGTAACTTTTTTCCAAGTTCTGTTTTCAAAAGGGTTTGCTGCTTTCAAAGGTGAAGAAACAGTATTTACTTCTTGCATGAAACTAAATCGAAAGGCTACGATGAAATACAAATCGATCCACTACGTGAGTAGTAACAGGCTCTCCCACTCCCAAATAATGGAAAGTTAGATGTGTGGTGCTGGTGCTGTATGAGTATTAAAATAGACCTTTCAAGCAGCAAACAAGTTGACTCAACACAGAAGACAAGCGTGGTCACCGGTGTATATGAAACAGGTAAAATACATACTGTAAAATACAACTGAACATATATGTCCGTGGTGTAGAAAGACCGGATTGTCCACTGGCAAAAATGCTTTATGCTTTCAGAAATAACTAACAGAATAAAACTGGAATTTTTAGTGATTTAGAATGTAAAAAGGTAAAGGTAACTCCGGGCAAATCTTCTACCCTTGTCAGGGTCTAGGTTGTCGGTGCTCATCCCCGGATACACAGCCATTGGGCCAGGAGTGCCACCTTGATTGATGACTACAACCGCGGAGGAGGGGCACAATTCTTCAAAGCCTAATTCTCATCATTCAAATTGAGTTTAGAATGTAGAAATTAAATATTGTAAAAAATTACAAGGTGTATTAAACATTTAAAAAATACTGTATCTTGAAGTGAAACTTAAACATGAACTTTGAAACACTCGCAGATACTGATAGCGGAGATTCCAACCATACTAAAATTTTTATGTTTTTTAAATCAGTTCCGAATAGTTAACGCCAGATGTAATAAAAACCCAATCCACAAAGATATAGCTAAACAAAAGAGCAACACAGGGTTAATTTCACAACTACGCATAGTAAAAATAAATACAGAACACAATTATTCCAAAATAAACTTAGAAGAAATATATATAAATTTAATGGAGATACAGCAAAATCCACGGACTTGTCACATGACAGAAAACACTGGGACCAGAATTTGTGATTACCAGTGAAAAAGACGAAGGTACGCACCAGACAATAAAATGAATAACAATACTCACAATATATTCAAGCAAACTGAATGCATACATACAACGCAAGACAAATTTATAATATATACGAAAAAATATTGAAAAGACTCTAAAACTAAACAAAAACTACAACAGACCATAAAAGATAGCGCACCAGACAACAAAACCCTACAAGGTAAAAGCCATGCAGAAATGAATTAGAAAAAAAAATACATCAGACATAAGTATCAGCAAAACTACAGCAACCCAACTATTTACCTAAATAAAAACTTTGAAGGCTACACACAATATCACCGGTTTACAACACTGTCTATTATAAAGCAAACAAGTACTGGGACAAATTGAAGTTAAATCGAGACAGCAAATGCAATATTCTCGGAACAATTATCAATATGAATATACGTCCCACAGCAGTTGTACCTTCTTAACTTCCTAAACTTTCTTAACTTAACTTAACTTCACTTCAACTTCAACTTAACAACTTAACTTAACTTCAACTTCAACTTAACTTAACTTCCTTAACTTCCTTAACGTACCTTCGAACAGGCGCAAAAATTGCTTTGTTCATGCTGGTTTTTGCAGCACAACTCTTGAAATTCTCACTCTCACACAAATCCTATATATCCTCAGTATCTGGACTAATACAGGGTAACATCTATAATCTTTTGTTGTACGTGGTCTGTTTATTAGTTCATTGC
>JASAND010009842.1:0-22328 GCA_030248195.1 Trissonchulus latispiculum
TATATATATATATATATATATATATATATATATATATATATATATATATATATGGATGCAAGTGGACACAACTTAACAAATAACATGATTCATTGAGTGACATTGAGGCATGACCTTGCACCTTGGCATTAAATCCAAAATGACAAAGTGGAGGGGGAAACACCGGGGCCCGGCGGCGCCCCAGGACTCCGAAGGAAATTTTTGGGAAAAAACGGAAAAATTGGTACTGGAAACATTTAAAGTTTTTACTCTTACAAAAGTGTTCTCTCGAAATAATGTTGCGTCTAGCTTGCGTCCCGCTAAAATTTCATTGCGTCCGGATAAGAAACTTTGCGTCCGTGTACGCACATCTGGACGCAAAAAACCTTGCCCTCAACTCAACTCAAAGGCCGTCTTCATTTCATAAAATCTGTTCAGGAAAAAAACAATAAATAGTAGTGTTTTTTTCTCCCACAAAAGGGTTCCGCTGACATCTCCAATTTATCATAAATGACATTTAGAGCGGGTGGAAATAAAAGAAGTTAAAGGTCACAGTGATACGTAAAATCGGCCTAAGATTATGTTTAAAGTTAAAATAAAATTAAGTCAGTTTCAAGTTAAAAAATTAGTAACGTTTATGTAGTTGGTTGTACGTTTTCCTTGGCCAATGTTTTATCTAAACTAAACTTTTAAAAAGTCCAATTTAGTAAATTTGTATTAAAATTTTGTATGGGTGCATTCTGGAAGTTGATGAACTAAAAACTTGAAAATATATTAAAATTCTAAATTATCATATTAATCAGTGTATATATGTAGATTTTGTGATTCAAGTACAGTGTATTTGTAACATTCTGTAAATGTACAATACATATACTGTTTTACGAAATAATATCAAATGTCAGAGATTCTCAAAGTCAAGCGTAAATCACTAAAATGCTCATAAATTCACAAAGAAATTATTTAAAAACTGTATAACTTTGTAAAATTGTGAATTTGTAATGAATGGGGCCGTAATTTTCTATTTTGTACACACAAAATTAAAGTATAATCACTAAACCATTAAGCAGTACTGTAACAAGGAACGTATGAAGAGGTAGAAGAAAAGGAGGAATTAATTGGGCACAAATCATGCTGAGTTAAGTGGCAGATGATTAATAGTTCTCCCAAATTCCAACAGAGTAGAATGTGGGAGAAACGACACACAGCCCAAAACGGGACCTCTCCTAATTTTATGGCGGTTCTCTGACCTCACCTATCGCCTCAGAGAATATTATGTCAAACATACAATGGATATCAGCAAACAACATAAAGAAACTTCAATTTCTTGTCAATAACAATGTTACATTTGCATTATAAAGATTCCAAGTCAACACTCAAACAAATGAAAATTAGCAATATTATATTTAATGCAACCGTACATACCTACATAAGTTTGGTATATCCTCGGATAAACTAACGCAAGCCCTTATTATATTTAGCGTCCCCTCAAAATTCAAATTTGCTTTAGGTAGGTTTTACGAGAACATATATATAGCCGCTGGTGGGGTGTTTCGGGGAAGGTATACCAAAACCAAATATTTCGGTATCCAAATCTTGTCCCTGAATTGAGTTGCGACGTGAGATGAAATCCCCCTCCAAGCACAAAATATGGTGGTTAGGCTGTATTACAGTTTATTGTCAAACGGGGCTAAAATATAAATAACATTTCAATTATGGAGCAGGCAATGAAGAAAAGCAAACTCTAGGCAAAGTAAAAAGAATTGGGTCAGATATATACTTTGAACAATTCAGCTGTCTATGTATATATACTCGAGTAATATTAATAATTATTAGTAATACTAATAACTAGTTCAATCATTATATAATTACTCAGGTAATTAGTTCATTAATCTAATTATTAGCTAAGGATAAGTGAACAGGCATTACGGTCCCCAGGCAACAAGGTAAAGTAATGTATATAGCATTGCATGTAACTGCAACTTAGGTTTCCATTATTATATTTTCCCCTAAAACTTACAAGCGTGAAAATTAAATTCATACATTATCGTACGTAAAATTTACCGCATAGCTAGCTAGTTGATGGATGCCAACTTTGGTGTTCACTCACAGGAAAGGGAAGGGGCATATTGATTTTTAGTGAGCGCTGCGAGTGCATCTGAAGCACAGTGTTGCACAATAGTCGTGGCAAAAGCAGCATACGTACAAGTTTCTCTGAATTAGGTCAAACCCTCTTGGGTTGTGCGTAAGAAAGTAGCAGCAGAACCGGTTTTGGCCTTGACTTAAAAACAACTTCCTAGAATTATAAAGTGGCATTATAGTGGGCTCCGATGCTTTTAGAAGATGGTCTTGTTGCTATGTTTAGTTGGTGCAGTTAGTTCGCTTTGCTGCATTCGTTTATACATAATTGCCTGACTTGCTTGTTCTTTCGCCGTTATGGTATTTATAATGTGCAATAGATTTGCGGTTTTGTGTTTGTGTTTGCTTTCAGATAATTCTGGGTAATTACTTATCTCTGATGTAGACTTTAAAGTATATACTGAAGTAGGATAATTGTTTCAAACGTTATAGTCATATATAGCACAGACAGGTGATCCTTGTTCATCCTGCGTGTACGTCAGACTCAAGTAAAAAAGTAAGTTTTTTCTAGTCTAACGGATTCAACTCGAACTAAATTGAACAAATTACAGTTTAGAATTATCCAGAAAAAGGGCGATTTCCTGGTGCATAATTTAATATATTAATTATTTCGCCAAAATTGTGTATCAAAATCTTCGCTTCCTTCTGGGATCAAATAGATCAAGCCAGGCCCAGGTTCTAAATTCTGCTCTTACAATCAATTCATGAAAATGCCCTAAATTTTCGGAATTCCGGAATATAGAATACTGTGGAATTAAAAAATTCATTGAGTACGGTACTTTACTTGACGGAGGCGATTAGAACCAAGATCAGGATCGCGTGTCTAAAACAGAATCCATTTCAGGATTGGCCTAAAACTTTTGAATTTGGCTTTGGATTCTGAGTTAAGGATTCTAAAATATTTCTTGCTTTTAAATAACCAATCCTGAAAAAGGGTCCATCCCTAAACAAAAAGATTCAGACCGGTTTTAAAAAGGATTCCGAATTTAGACACTCGATCCTTATCCATAGTTACATACCAACCTACTTGACGAGCTGAAACAGCTTCTGAAAATTTACACAGTTTCCGGAATGTACGAAAACCGGATTTTGTAAACTTGGAAACTCTCCAACACCCACAGCTTTGGCATCAGTTAAAAAATATTTCGACAAGACTAGTTGAATCACCGTAATCGTCTACGAAAATCTGGTTTGCGATATTTCAAATATAAATTTCGTGTTCGACGGGAATGGGATCTACTCCTACTGCAAAAGTTATTCAGCTCATCAAAAGCTTTCCTTTGATCATTTACATACACATATCGGCATCGAAAACTTGTAAAATCCGGAAAATCAAGCATTTATGAATGGTTCCGTACAAGCTGTTAATACGCTGGGCTGGGTTATTCGTTTTGATATTGTCAATTAAACGTTGTCAACCTAATCCGCTATTACGACTAATAATAATACATAAATGATACAATCAAAACTGAGGAGACAAAAACAAGTCCATGTATTTCCGAGCGACCGAACCTAAATCATAACCCGAATCATTGATTAGCAGCAACACAATAGAGCAATCTATTTGTAATAGTTTTAGTCCTGTGTAGACTTTGCATGCAAATTTAATTCTTTATTTTTCAATTAAAATATCAGAAATTTTCAATCAATATTAAAACCGCTTTCTCTTGCACCTAAGTTTGGCCATTTCCATAAAAATAAAAGCCAAAATTGTCACCATTTTCACAGAAAGCTACCGTAATCCAAGTTATGACTCAAATAGATGCTACTTTTTCAAAAGCTTTGAATTTGATTGGTTCTTGTCTATTGGCTGTTGGTTAAACTAGCTTGGGTCAGTACAAAAAGCGGACGCGGAACGGAAACGGACTGGGGGTATAATAAGAGGACTGAAAAAGCGGACTTATGGTATAAAACGCGGACTAAATGCGGAATTACGGTATAATATGCGGACTTACCTTATTAAGTTTACTGCATCAGAATTTAGCGGACCTACTTATTTTTTAGTGCTTATCTGAATTTAGATGACGAGAAAACGGGTTTTCAACACTGAAAATATTTATGCACTGACAATTTCTTAATTTTCAAGCAGAGTACAGTCGTTAAAACAAAAATATTCTCAATTTTATCTCCGACTATTTCAGGGGCAACCATTTTTGAACCTGCCTTCTGCTGAATCCAGTAAATGGAGGCCTACCCTAAAAAAGCTTTAACTTAAGCACAGGCTTCGGGGTTTTTCCAAATTAGGTACAACCTCCCAGTGGTCACAGGTCGCAAAACTTGACCGATTGACTTGAAATTTGGTTTGTGTACGTTTTTCAGCAAGTCGATTTCAAAAATACAAAAAATTGAATATTTATAAAAATTCTAGTTTTTAAAATTTTTAACTGTTTTTAGAACTTTAATTTGTTTCTAGTAATTCGACTACGCTGATCAGTTTTTCTTTTTGGACCAAGCTCCTAAAGTGAACTAATTAGTTTGTGCGACCAACGTTCACTTACCTCAACTGCCCTTTTAAGGGCAACCATTTCAAATAGCATTTGTTCCAGCCGCTCAACCTCATTGGCTCACTGTTTAGGAGGTTGATCCAAGAAGTAAAAATGATCAGCGTAAGCGAATTAGTGGAAAAATTAAAATTTTTAAAAATCTTAAATTTTAGTATTTTTGTAATAAGCATGTTGAAAAACATACCCAAACCATATATCGACTCAGTTGGTCGCTTTTTGCGACTTGTCCCCACTGGGGGAGCTAATCTGAACCTCACAATTCTTCAGGACAGACTAGCAATTTAGTAATTACATCGGTTATGAAAAGTTTATCCCAACTGCCCAGTTAAGGGCAACCATTCGCATATGTGTTTCTTTCTAATTTTGTCTAACTCAACGAAAGTTTATCATGTTAAAATTGTTTCGGAAAGCCACGGAGCTTTGCATACAGAGCTGGATTGTGTGATTTTAATACATTACTCGGAAATGGTTGCCCATGAAAGGGCAGTTGGGATAAAAATTTGTAATCGAAGCAGGCACAGAAAGCTATCAACAAAGAAACACTTGATTGGTGATAACTGAAAAGCAGTCTGGAATATGTCTATATTGGTAACCGTAAAGATGCAGAGAAATGTTATAGCTTACAGCCAGTTTTGTGATTTAGAGTTAATTTACTATATAATCAATTATTTGTATAGAACATAAAATTAAATATTGTTGTCGTTTAAGATTTTGCATTCCATTTTCTAGTCCTTAAACTATCCGTAATTCTGCTTCGTAAATCACATTTTAGATTTATTTTCCGCTTGATAGACGTTTTCTCAACTTTTAGACTCTCTTTTCGTTTCCGCATGCACTTTTTAAACCTTTTTCCGCTCTCATTTGCGTTTTTTGTAAGCTAATTCCGTTTTTGCTTCATAAACTTGCCCGAAAAATGGTTTTCATGACTTTTAAGTGCCTCGGTTTACCTCCACTGACTGTTTTGATGTGAGTCCGCTTTTTATACTGTATGTCAGCTTTACCCCGATTAGCCAATCAATGCAGTCCACATTTTATACCATTCTCTGGGAGTCCGCAACAAGTCCGCTTTCTATACCTTTTTGCTCAGTCCGTTTCCAGTCCTTTTCCGCTTTTTGTACTGGCCCAACTAGCTTTGCCTGTAGCTACCGTAATCCAAGTTACGACTCAAACAGGTGCTACTTTTTCAAAAGCTTTGAATTTGATTGGTTCTTGCCTATTGGCTGTTTGTTAAACTAGCTTTGCCTGTAATTTTAGTTACAAAAACATCTGTAAAAAGGCACTTTGCAGAGTGTTTTGTTTCCACTATGCCGGCATGTTAGCAAAGTTTATTTAAAAAGTTTTACGTATGGAAAAACTTTCCCCCGTAAGCTTTGGCTGCTTGAGGAAGTTTTATTGCTAAAGTTTAAATATGCAGAGTTGATATTATATTTATAGTTCTATATTGTTATTTACGGGCTAATTTTGCAAAAGAGAAACTTAGTTAAATTATTAGTTTTGCGTACTGTTCAGATTCCCAGTTTTGTCAGAAATAGCTTACAAGTTATCAAATTAAAGCTAATTTTTTACCGTCTTTTGAACAACAACTATATATCCAAGTCTTTAACTTTACCCACCTCACAATCTTTTTTCTCACACAATAAACTTTATCCTGACTGCTAAAAGGGCTTCCTTCCTGCCTGCGTCGCCAAAATATTTAAGTTTTCAAATTGTATTGGGTTGTTTCCTACAAAACGTTATTTTTTTGAATCGTTTGCAATAACTAAAGGAAACAGGGATGAAGAAAAGCCTAATAAAACACAGTTTTCATATCCTTAAGTAAAGCTTCAGCTGTTTTTGTGTAGTTTTTTAATAGCTGCTTATTTTAGATTTTTTAGATTTTTTGACCAATAACTTAAATTTTTTTGGTGCATACTGGAGGCTGATAAATTCAAAGATTCAAAAATTTAAAGTTTTTGAAAAAATTTAAATAATTTTAAATTTCAATTTGGTAAGGGTGAATAATTTAATAACGTAAAAAAGGAATTAAATAAAACGAGTGTAATTCTCACCTGAAGTTACCTTTTGATAAGAACTTTTAGGATTGAAGAGTATTATATAAATCGTCCTAAAAGATCTATAAAGGCATACTGTATTCATTTTGATGATATATACCTACTGGTTGTAAAATTAAAAGTATATGGCGAAGACTTAACGATTTTGTTACATTACGTTAGGTACAGTAATTAAAACTTAAAATTGTGGTCTTTTCCACAATCCTTCCTCAAACCAAGCTGGATGGTTTGGTTTTGGTGGTTTTGGTGATCCGAATGTGTTTATGGTGGAATCGGAATGCTGCTTGAGGCTCAATGATTTCCGACGTTTTAAAAATTTTAAGTTTTCGGTTTTTAATCACGGAGCCCCAGGTACTTACCAAAATGTTAATTAACGCAATTGGGCCATAGAATAACCACCGAACTGAGGTTTGAGGGGTGACAGTGGAAAAATAAAAAAGAATGTTGCGTTTATGTAAACTGCGCCGCACTGCGCATCGTTGGAAAGTCCGAGGCGTGCTGTTTTTATGCTGACCTATTTTAGCTGGATCGTTTGTAATTTGTTACTGTAAATGTTTGGTCGATTGTCACTAAGCGTTTGAAATTAAATTAGTTTTACAGCAACAAGCCAAAACAATACCAATTGAATACATGATTAAAAGCAACACGTCTCGAGTTTTCCTAATGATCTGCCGCTAACGTTTTAACCTCCCGAAACTAGCTACTGAAGTTAGCCAACTTTTCGGTGGGGTCTAAAAGCAGGACCAGGACCAGGACCAAGACCACTTTTCAGGACCAGGACCAGGACCAAGGGTCGAAAATCAGGACCACCAGTGTGACCGCAGGTGTTTTAAATCTAAATCAATCTTAGGGTTACTTCTAGAAACGAAGTGGGAATGAAGCCTTTCCACCACAAAACTGTTCAGAGTTTAGGTTCTTAACTTGCTCTTGAATATATTTATTTATGTTTGAATTTTAAATTAGAATTTTAAATTTTAATTTTGAATTTTGAATTTTACATTTATTTATTTTTGAATGTTTATTTATACATTTGCCGAATAATTGCTGCACCAATTGCGAGTGTTTTCTTAGATCAACTCGGTCTCATACTGATAGCACAACACAAAGCAATGGTATAATATTTGTGAATGAACACAAAATCTGGTGTGGTCGCTGGCCTGAGCATTTAATTCTAAAATTTTAATTTAAAATTCAAACATAAATAAATATATTCAAGAGCAAGTTAAGAACCTAAACTTTGACCATTTTCAGGCTTCATTCCCACTTCGTTTCTAGAAGTGACCCTAAGATTGATTTAGATTTAAAATACCTGCCCCCGCTGCTAAAGTTGGCTTTTTGCGGTCACACTGGTGGTCCTGATTTTCGACCCTTGGTCCTGGTCCTGGGGAGTGGTCCTGAGGGAGGTCCTGAAAGTGGTCCTGGTTTTAGACCCTTGGTCCTGGTCCTGGGGAGTGGTCCTGAGGGTGGTCCTGAAAGTGGTCCTGGTTTTAGACCTTTGGTACTGGTCCTGGTCCTGGTTTTAGACCCCTGGTCCTGGTCCTGAAAGTGGTCCTGAGGGTGGTCCTGGTTTTAGACCCTTGGTCCTGGTCCTGGTCCTAAAAAGTGGTCCTGGTCCTGGTCCTGAAAAGTGGTCCTGGTCCTGGTCCTGAAAAGTGGTCCTGGTCCTGGTCCTGAAAAGTGGTCCTGGTCCTGGTCCTGGTCCTGCTTTTAGACCCCACCAACTTTTCTAGGGGTTGATTTGCTTTGTGTTTAGGATCAGTTATTTACGTTATTTTCTGATCTCACTAGTCTGTTAATTCGCTGATTTAGCCATCCAATTGAATCCTTACAGTTCTAAACAGCGTGACATCATGTTTGTTTGGAAGCAAGAGGTAAGAGTATTGAAAATTAAATATATATAGTGTTCGTATATATAGTACTTCTGGTATTGGATGCAGCTTTCCCTGGTGCGTCTGACTTCAAATTTCTTTGAATATTTTCAGAAGTTTTTATATGGTATATGAATGGTAATACCAATTTTTGCTTTTTAAAGGCTTTTGGTACACAGGCAAACAAAATTAGAAAACTACAAACAACTACGAAAATCAAACTTTTAAATAAAAAAAAATTTTTGAAACTGCCAGCATAGAAAGTTCAGGAAAAACACAGAAATCGTTTGAACCGACGAGATTCCATCAAGGTGCGGATCTTTGCGCTTCCCCCCTCGCCCCTTCTAAAAACAGTATAATGAAGTTAATCTCGTCTGTTCAAATGATTTCTGTGTTTTACCTGAACTTTCCATGCTGGCACAGTTTGAAAACATTTTTAAATTTGAAAGTTTAATTTTAGTAGTTGTTTGTAGTTTTCCAATTTTGTCTGTCTGTGTGCCAAAAGCATTTAAAAAGCTAAATTTGGTCTTACTATAGTACGACCAAAAAATGTGTGTACAAACTTCGACCGTTTATAGCAGAATAAATTTTGGAGTAAACCCCAACAATGTATATATTTTTAGAATCCTCAGGAACTCGAGATTTTGAAAATATGGAAAATTCCGGAATTCCGGGTTTCATTCACGGAAAATTTAAAATTTTTAGTTTTTCGCCAAATTTTTATTGCAATCAAAATTTTGTTTTCACGATCGAATAGAGCTGGTCCCGCTGCATATTTTTGCTCTTACAAGTTTTTCAGGAAAGTGCACCCAGTTTCCGGAATTCCGGGTTTTCAAAATTTCCGGATTTTAAAAATTTTCTCCCATACCCACAAGATGGGTATGATTCGAAAGCTCTTACCGAGCTGAACAACTTTTGTAATAGAATGAACTCTTGAAAATGCACACATTTCCCGAAATTCGAGAAAACCGGATTTTCCGGATTTTCAAAATTTTTTCCAATACCCCACAATATGGGTATCATTCGAAAGCTCTTGATAAGCTGAACAAATCTTGTAATAGAACCAACTCGCAGAAATGAGCCCAGTTCTCGGAATTCACTAAAACCTTCAAAGCTAGAGTGAAATAATGAATTCGTGAATTTCGGGAATCTGGTGCATTTTCAGACGTTGGTTCTATTACAAGATTTGTTCAGCTCATCAAGAGCTTTCGAATGATATCCATATTGTGGGATATTGGAGAAAATTGTTAAAATCCGGAAAATCCGGTTTTCTCGAATTCCGGGAAATGTGTGCATTTTCAAGAGTTCATTCTATTACAAAAGTTGTTTAGCTCGATAAGAGCTTTCGAATGATACCAATCTTGTGGGTATTAGCGAAAATTTTAAAATCCGGAAATTTTGAAAACCCGAAATTCCGGAAACTGGGTGCATTTTCGTGAAAAACTTGTAAGAGCAAAAATATGCAGCGGGACCAGCTCTATTCGATCGTGAAAACAAAATTTGATTGCAATAAAAATTTGGCGAAAAACTAAAAATTTTAGATTTTCAGTGAATGAACCCGGAATTCCGGAATTTTTCGGATTTTCGAAAGCTCGAGTTCTTGAGGATTCTAAAAATATATACATTGTTGGGGTTTACTTCAAAGGTTAATCTGCTATAAACGGTCGAAGTTTGTACACACATTTTTTGGTCGTACTATAGTATGTTTTCGAACATTCATCCAATATGACACTCCCCAGTTCCAACAGGTTTTGTATAGTATGTATGGCTCAGTGCCATGTCCTCAGCTTGTTTATTGTTAATTGTTAATCAATTGTTTAGCATATTGTTTGTATGTAAGAACGTTCGGAGTAAGTTGTTTGTAAGCTTCAGAGTTGCCAGTTGTTAATTTGAAGGCTTGAGATGTAAGCGACATGCTGCAACAAACAACATGCTCAAGGAACTTGAAATGGCTTACTTATATCTCAATATATCTATACTGAGCTGAATCAAAAATTCGCGATCAGCTAGCTACTTCGAAAATTTCTCAGTTTTTCAACAAAACTGGAAGCATGGTCGCTTACCTTTGGTCATCTCCCTCCTGCGAATAGGAACAATAAGATTTGGCGAAATGGGAATAGTTTGCGGCAACTGAACTTGTCACACATCCACACCACACATAAAAGCCTGAATGAGATGAAGTTTGCTTCCTCCCAAGTTGGGAAGAGACTTACATGATCCCATTATTACCTACTTTGCTTTGATTAAGATTATTTTGCGTTTAGAGTTCTGCCAATGTGGGATCCGGATATATGGCTCAGCTGACGGGTCTGGCTGTTCAAAATACAAATCACTGGAGCCAGAGCCAGCTTCAGGTAGGCTTTGTCCACAAGTTTTACATACGGAGGGGATTTTACTGTCTTTTTGGAATTTTTAATGAGGGGATTAAACTAAGTTTTTTGAAATGTGGGAACCAACTTCTTTATAGGTGGGGACGTTATGTTTACCAGGTCTTTTCCAGTTTACCCCCTCCTCAACGTAAACAATCGAAAAAATTTAGTTTCGCGAAATCTAAGAAATCTAACCTATGCAAGTGAGACCGGGCGGATACTGCCTTTCATGATTCTGGCTATCCTTTTATGTCATGTATCATCTTAGCATATTTTTTATTTTGTGTAATGCCTGAGTGTGTTCATTCATTCAATGTCCTTGAATTGATGAATTCTTGTTTAGGTCTCAGACTCCTATTTCCCTGCTACCAGGGTGGGGCCAAACGGAGGATCCACATGTCTAGAGTCCAGGCGTTTGTCCACGTCTTCTTCTTTTTCTCTTTCCTCTGGTCAAGTAAGTAATCAATTTGATTTTATGTTCTGACCAAGCTCCGCTTTAGTTTAATTTACGTGCTTAGAAATTGTAGCAAACGACATTAGAAGATTATCCGGTATGGGAGGGGAGGGGACACGTGCTACATTTTACAATACTAAAAATCTGGAAAAAATCTTAATCTACTTGTAATGTAAACAGTGCAAGGAATTAAAATCTTGGAATTTCAAGACGAACCAATTTGACGTTTTAAGTACATATGCATTCAAATTTTTTGTTGTTGATATGTTTTCAAAGATATATAGTGATACTGTCTATTTCAAAAAACTTAACCCTTTTATTCCCGCGGCTGCCAATTGGCACAAGTGCTGATTTTTGGCATCTTATATTTTGGGGTAGGGTGCAGTTGCCGGTTGGCAATCTGGGCATTTGCTCCTTTTATCTTTAACACGTCCACCCTATCTTGGGAGAATATTTCGAAACCTGCTTGAAAAATCTAGTTTTTATGGCATTCCGCCGCTATGGAAATTTTCATGATTTCAAGCCCTGTTCGAGCGCTGCATTCAAGCAAATCCAGAGCCGGCTGTAGTTCGTCGGCAGAAAGGTCGTTCCACCAGGTGATGCGGGATGTTATGCGCATTAAAATAGCGTATAGTTGATCCCGTCTCTGAATCAAGTCTTGCAGCTAGAAATAAATTTATTGGATTTTTGCAATGAAAATTTAGCAAAATTTCGTACTTTGTCCGACTTTGACGGCTTGTAACTTTTTCTGGGTGCATCGGAGACCCTTCAATGCTCAATCATGAAATGTATAGCAATTAATTCTCTATCGATTGGTGGCAGTCCCATCTCTCTAAGGTGGTCTCAGTAAAAAATGGCAGCCAAAACGTAAAATTGGTCATTTTGAGCCGATTTTCCCGAGGAGTCTTGGGCAGAAGAGGGTTAATCCAATCTCTATTTGGCTGAAATTTAGATTTCGTTTTAGGTGTATACATTTCATATATTTTATATATATCTTCTTTCGTATATATCGTCTTCCTTACGTCTTTTTACATTTACCCTCTTGAATTGCATCTAATAATTGCATCTAATCGAGAGGTTTTCCTTGTTTTCCTTTTCCTTTTCCATTGTTAATATTTTTAGTCAGAACCAACCTCTGAGAGCGAAATCTGTTCCGAGGAATTGGACCTGCTCCGAGCCCTAGTCATATCTAACCTAATGCGGACTCCCCCTGCCAATTATGTATGTCACAGCTGCTACGGTCTGGGGCACTATATTAACAACTGTCCTCGGGTAAGCTTTATTATTACAATAAAATTCTATTAAAATTTGTTTCATTCACATGAACCCAACTCACCAGTGACTTTGTTTTTCTAGAAAGTGGAAGAGAAATACTTAGCTTATTCTAGGAAATTTTTCTTGGGGCGCTCTTTGTGGCGGCCCTGAGTCATTTTTGGAAGGCTAAAATTTTTCAGTTTTTTTTTCTAAAAATGCTAAAAATGGCGCTATTTTGTAGTCTTCACCAAAAAATTTCGTTTTTGGTGCAAAAACGAAGCAATTTTAGTGTTAAGCTGGTGATGCTTTTTAGGTTGAGGGCTCAAATCAAGATGAAATTTGATGAAAAGTTCTTTTAGCGTGCGAACACCCTCCCCGCAATCCCGTTTCAAAAATTCGCCAATTACGTTCAGGACAGGTTTTGCCGATTTCTTACAGTTAGACAGCAGCTACAAAGTTGTAACTATTCATTCGAAAGATCTGGTTGTGCTCTACTTTTTTGTTTTTTCAAGTAACTTTCTACCTTTTTTCCTATTGTGAGATCTAGCCAACCTTCTCATTTTGGCGTCCAATGCGGAAATCAAATAATGCATTACTTCTTAAGTTACGCAAGCAGTAAAATTAAGCTACGCGTACTGATTGGAAGGTCTCACAGCACAGAGGCCAACTATCGTAGGCATGGCCATCATCCAATTGCTATCTCGGCGCTGCTATCATACAAAACGTAGGTTTTGCAGAATTCTTTCCAGCGATTGTGCAGAATTTACTATGCAACCTAGACGGCTGCCACCTAACAGATGTGTTCCACACAAAAATATCCAGGAACCCTTTTTTAGTTGGCCCGATTGCTGCTTTCTGGCTAAAGTAGTTGCCGAGTTGGGAAAAGTAGGCAATACTCAGGTTGAGCTTACATTATTTTAGCTAATTTCTCCTTAACGAAGAACGATTTCACAATAATTAAAAAAGAGTCCTCAGTTATTTGATGGAGGTAAATGATGTAAAAACTTTACTTCAGTCTGCTAAAAATCTGGAAAATTGCACTTCTTTTAAAATGCAGTAAAAAATTTCGAAAACGAAAGTTTAACTGTACCTATTTATTAAAATTATTATCTTAATTTATTATTGTATATTTATTAAAATGTTCAGCTACATTATGATATATAAATGGCTTCTTAACTCCAAGTAATGAGTGTGTAATAACGGTTCAAAGTTGATGGCTCCAAAAGGAATCACCACTTTAAAACGTGCAAAACTCGAGTAAAAAGGAGAAACCGGAAATTTTTGAAAATTTGCCTCTTGAGTGATCTTTTCAAGGCAAAATTTGGCACCAAAATGAGCACCCACTTTTTGGGGAGGGCGATTGTTGGGAGGGAGAAGATATTTGGAGGGGAAAGGTCGGTGTCTTTTCCAGATTGCCCCCAAGTGCAAAAATTTTTAAAGACTGTCCAATCGTGCTGGAATTTGGTATGGAGTATGTTTTCTTCCATGCTAAGTTCACATATCGCAAAATTTTCAATTTCGCGAAATTCTAGTTTTTCTCGATTCGCAAGGGGGTCCAAGAGGAACCGAAAAGTTTTGCTTCAGACTTCAGATTCGTGTTCAGCGACCATGAAACCCCTATGTGCAGCTTTTCAGCAAGACAAAAAGTTTTCGGTTTCCCTTGGTCCCTCTTTGCGAATCAAAAAATTCGAATTTCGCGAAACCGAAAAATTTGGCGATGTTTGAACTCAGCGTGATTGAAAACATACCATACTAAATTTCAGCTCGATTGGTCCAATTCTAAAAATTTTAGCACTTGTGGGGTAATCTGGAAAAGACTGTTAGGGTGATCTGTTTAGTATATCAATGATCTGTCAAGTATTTATCTATTGATATTTACATATTTATTTTGCGGAATTTGTTTCAGATTGCCCAGCGTCAAGATCTGGCGAGAACCCCATATCAAGGTCCAAAAATCTGTTGGGGTGCCTATGAGTGCAGCCAGTGCAAACGAAAATGGTCGTCAATGCGAAGCGGCTGCGACCGTTTTCAGCGTTGCAAAAAGTGCAATCTGGAAGTTTATCCACGGAAACAGGTGCCTATACTGAGCAGGGAAACATTAACGGGGACAGATTATTAATTAAGACTAAGTAATTTCTCTAACAAATTCCTTCATTCCTTCGACTTTACTTGGAAGCGTGCCATGCCGGGGGCGGGGGCTCCACTTTTGCACACAGTTTTAGTTAGATGTTTTTAATTACCATTAACTTTAAAATTAATTTTCAAAAACCTTTAAGGTCTTTAAGCTGATTAAACCCCTTAACTGCAATATGTGTTTTTATTTCCACTGACAGTTAGCACTGGGTGTTTCATCATTTTCTGTTTAGCTTTCTCTGGAAAAGGCAGCGGAAAGGGCTGGATTTGTCCGGACGATCCAGAGAATGCCACCCTCTTCCCCCAATTTAGATGTTTTCTTCGCTTGAAGGAACGCCTGCTGCCCGGTGACCGCGCCAATTGACTGCGTCAAAACTGCGTAGACTGTTTTTGCATTGTTTAATTGTTGTTACTCTGTAGTCAGTTATTATTTTGTTTTTGTACCCTTACTGATAATGGTTTGGGAGCCTTTGTCTCTCTATGGGCAAACTTTATTCAAAAATTGTAGGTAATAGTTGGAAAACTGGAAAAAGTTGGTCATATAATTTTCACCAGTTTTGAATTTTCGAATTGAGCCCAGTATTTTTTAAGAAAGTTGTTCATTGCCTTAGTTATGCAAGTTTTTTGTCAGTAAACCTTGTTGTCCGATTCGATTTTTGTAATCTTTGAATACTCTTGCCATATTTTTTCTAGATTATATTATATGCAGATGTTCAGTTCGGTCATTTCCTTGTTGATATCTATTAAAATTATAGTCTATGTATGGTTTTCGCGCAAATTCAGCAAATTTGTTTCAGTTGTAGGAAGGACACTCGTTTATCTATATATTTTAGTGTGCAATGTTAAATTTGTGGTATAGTTCGATTCCGTCGTTTTAGTTGGTCTTCAGTCTTGACTGATAGCAAAATCTAGCTCTACAAGTGTGCTCAGAGGTTCATACAAACTAAAATTGCTAGGTGTTCATGTTGTGCCGCCTTAAATTGCCTTAAGTATATATATTTTGTACTTACAGATTAATGGTTATATTTTGGTGCTAGAAGTTTTTGCAACTGCAAATTTCTTTTGTGTAAATTGTTGCAATAGATATTTAGATATCTTATATTTCTGCAATACTTTATGTTATATATTATGATTTCCATTATTGTTTCTGTGTACCGTTTAGATTTGGCAATAAATACTGCCACGAGAAAACTCATTTTATTTTAAGATTCATGATGGTGGCCCACCTAGCACCGGTGCAGACAATATCGGAATAAAACTTCTAAGAGTGGACATATATACAAAAAGCTGTTTTGGTTCCTTTTGATTTCAAGGGAGTTTTGAGTATTTTCAGATCTCTAGTACATCGATTAGAATTGTGTCCACTTATAACAAAATAGAGCTAAAAATGAGAAACCAAAAAATAAAAATAAGAATTTCGGGAACGTATGTCATAGCCAATGTATTTCTCAAAATTTGCTGCATTCAGCTTGAAATTCGCTTTCAGAAAATTTCGTTGAATATTTGACTTTAGCTCATATATAGAACCCCAGTTTTGAGGAAAGAGTGTGGGATCAACTCAACTAAAAAGATATCAGTCAGTACGACGGCGGGGATCACCGAAAGGTCTCCGTTTGGAAGTGTATATTGGTGTTGTGCACCGGCCCTGTCTAGACCGTCTGTTCGACGGCCTACCGGCGGGCTGGTGACAAGCCGGCCGGTCAGATACAGACAGGCCGGCCGGCCAGTGACCAGCTGGCAGGTCAAACACGGGGCAGTCGACCGGCCAGTGACAGTTTCTGCGGCTTATCGCGTTCAACTTGCTAAAATTTGCCTTGAAAACTATCAAATATTTGATATTTTTACTTGCATTTTGGATAGCCGGCGAAAAGTAGTGCCGGCCGTCAGCCGGCCGGTGAAGGGGCTGGCACCACCGCCGGCCCACGAAAAATTGCGCCAGTGAACAACTCTAGTGTATATATGGGGTGAAATCAGAGTTGGAAGCGGGTGCCATTTTGGCGACCCGCCCCGCCCCGCGGCCCGCGGCTCGCAGATAAGTGATACCAGCAACATACCCGCAAAATTTTTCTAATGCTAAAGGATTACTGTGCGGTTAAATTTATTTGAAAATGTCAGTAATGCGAAATAAACTTTATTTAAAGCTTTTAATTTTTAAACTGCTTTAACCTAAAATGTTATTGAGATGTTTTGCCGAAATATGGAAATCAACCCAAATTGCTGAACTTTGTGGAAAAAAATTAAAACTTTTTCTAAAAGTTTCAAAATTTAAACTAACTGATACATTTAATTAGGAATGCACATGGGCTTGGGGCCCCATGTCAGCCTCGGTGGTTAACATAAGTCTCGATGGCGACCGGGACAAAACTTTGTAATTTTTGACAATTTTTATCCAAAATTTTGGAATTTTAAAAGTCTGAATTAAGTTAAAATGCTACAGATCGTTCGTTTTATTTCTCATCTATTTTTATTGAAAATAACAATAGTAATTTTGTCGATACTTAAAACCATAGTAAAATCTGAATTTTTAAGAAAATTATCCTATTTAGACTGCAATTTTTAGGCCCCGGCCTCGGATCCGGCCCGATGCATCTCTACGAGTAATTAATCTTGGCCTCATATATGTAGTTTCGAAAAGAGACCCAAAGCTAAGGGCTAGTCTTATTACGCATATAACTTAATAGAGCATGTTTAATCACACGACTAGCATCGTGGAGAAGGCCACCCAGCCAGAATTACCTAGCGATTTTTGTAAATCAGCAACACAACAATCTTTTACCGAACACATTTCAAAAAATTGTTAGAATTGTAGTGAATATACCCGCGCGGGTAGCCTGCGGGCAGCAAAATTTCTATTACCCACGGGTGCCTGCGGGTACCCGCGGGTACTCGTGAGTACGCGCGGCCCACTTCCAACTCTGGGTGAAATAGATTAGAAGTTCACCAAGCTGCTTCCGTTTGATTGAGCACTGCAAATTAAGAAAGACCGTTGAAAGTAACAACAGCTTCCAGAAAGTATATAGGTTACAGACGATTGCATTTATTGTAATGCAAAAGCACAGAAGTTTTTCTTTAGCCTATAGTCGTTTAACGAATGATCGCTTCCGTTGGGGCGTACAGTCTAAAAATTGTCAAAAAAATTCCGGCAATTTTTAATAAGTTTTTTACTTATATAACGTTTTATGAAAATAAGCTAACTATGATAAAACTCGCGATTTTGGTGTCCTCATATAGCTACATTTCCCGATTTTGGTGTTCCCATGTAGACACATTTCCCAATTTTGGTGTCCCCATGTAGACACATTTCCCGATTTTGGTGTCCCCATGTAGACACAATTCCCAATTTTGGTGTCCCCATGTAGACACATTTCCCGATTTTGGTGTCCCCATGTAGACACATTTCCCAATTTTGGTGTTCACATGTAGACACATTTCCCAATTTTGGTGTCCCCATGTAGACACATTTCCCGATTTTGGTGTCCCCATGCAGACACATTTCCCAATTTTGGTGTCCCCATGTAGACACATTTCCCGATTTTGGTGTCCCCATGCAGACACATTTCCCAATTTTGGTGTCCCCATGTAGACACATTTCCCAATTTTGGTGTCGCCATGTAGACACATTCCCCGATTTGGTGTCCCCATGTAGACACATTTCCCAATTTTGGTGTCCCCATGTAGACACATTTCCCAATTTTGGTGTCCCCTTGTAGACACATTTCCCAATTTTGGTGTCCTCATATAGCTACATTTCCCGATTTTGGTGTCCCCATGTAGACACATTTCCCAATTTTGGTGTCCTCATGTAGACACATTTCCCAATTTTGGTGTCCCCATGTAGACACATTTCCCGATTTTGGTGTTCCCATGTAGACACATTTCCCAATTTTGGTGTCCTCATATAGCTACATTTCCCGATTTTGGTGTTCCCATGTAGACACATTTCCCAATTTTGGTGTCCCCATGTAGACACATTTCCCAATTTTGGTGTCCTCATGTAGACACATTTCCCAAGGTGTCCCCATGTAGACACATTTCCCGATTTTGGTGTTCCCATGTAGACACATTTCCCAATTTTGGTGTCCCCATGTAGACACATTTCCCAATTTTGGTGTCCTCATGTAGACACATTTCCCAATTTTGGTGTCCCCATGTAGACACATTTCCCGATTTTGGTGTCCCCATGTAGACACATTTCCCAATTTTGGTGTCCCCATGTAGACACATTTCCCAATTTTGGTGTTCCCATGTAGACACATTTCCCAATTTTGGTGTCCCCATGTAGACACATTTCCCGATTTTGGTGTCCCCATGTAGACACATTTCCCGATTTTGGTGTCCCCTTGTAGACACATTGCCCGATTTTGGTGTCCCCATGTAGACACATTTCCCGATTTTGGTGTCCCCATGTAGACACATTTCACGATTTTGGTGTCCCCATGTAGACACATTGCCCGATTTTGGTGTCCCCATGTAGACACATTTTCCGATTTTGGTGTCCCCATGTAGACACATTTCACGATTTTGGTGTCCCCATGTAGACACATTGCCCGATTTTGGTGTCCCCATGTAGACACATTTTCCGATTTTGGTGTCCCCATGTAGACACATTTCCCGATTTTGGTGTCCCCATGTAGACACATTTCCCGATTTTGGTGTCCTCATACAGACAATATATTCTTGTGTTCAGTAACCTGAATATGTATTCTATGCACACTTTTCCGTTACATTGAGGGAACAAATTTTCGGTTCCGCGTGGTGTCATGTTGCGGAAAAAAATTTAAAATCTTTCATTTCGTGAAATCGAATAATTTAAACGTGGCGCGAATCTTGTCAACTGTCTCACCCCTCACTTATGTAGCCTCAATTTGGGAGATAGTTTACTATTACTATATATGTTAGCACCCGCATCTTGGGTCCGTTCTTGATTCGGCTTTTCGTTACTGAAGGAAAAGCTATAGTTGTAGTTTTTAGGCATGGGCACGGGTCCAAAAAATTGGACCCGGGTACCCGGCACTACCCGAAGCCCTATGTCGGGTAATTGCAACGCTACCCGGGTACCCGACTTCGGGTACCCGGGTACCCGGGTACCCGAGCAGTTGTCGGGTACCCGGAAACAAAATTGCAATTTTAATGCTCATTTTTTGTTTGCCATTATTTGTTTGCCATTTGCCATTGTTTGCCATTGTTTGCCAAACAACTTTGCGGCATATTTCAGCTTAATTCTTTTATAAATTTAACTTGGTGACGAGGGTGACTGATGCCGAAAAGTGTTGGTATTTGGCACCATAACCAAAATTTTTGCAGTCCCACTGTGACAATGGACTCAAACTATTACACAAATCAATAGAATTGTAAAAATCTGTACAGTTTTCGCTTTAGTTAGCTTTTGCATTAGCTAGTAATAAAATATTTTCTGGAGAAAAAGAGGTCAGCTGAATTTGGAATGAAGACTTACGACTAATTTACAAAAATTCCATTGGCATAGGATTAAATTTTAATATAAACTTTACCTAAACTAGTTACCTTGAGGTTGCAATTCCCGAAGTGGCTTAGAATCAAGAAACCCGTGTTCACCGTCTCTGAATCCACAAGTCCACAAGTTTTACATACGGAGGGGATTTTACTGTCTTTTTGGAATTTTTAATGAGGGGATTAAACTAAGTTTTTTGAAATGTGGGAACCAACTTCTTTATAGGTGGGGACGTTATGTTTACCAGGTCTTTTCCAGTTTACCCCCTCCTCAACGTAAACAATCGAAAAAATTTAGTTTCGCGAAATCTAAGAAATCTAACCTATGCAAGTGAGACCGTACGGATACTGCCTTTCATGATTCTGGCTATCCTTTTATGTCATGTATCATCTTAGCATATTTTTTATTTTGTGTAATGCCTGAGTGTGTTCATTCATTCAATGTCCTTGAATTGATGAATTCTTGTTTAGGTCTCATACTCCTATTTCCCTGCTACCAGGGTGGGGCCAAACGGAGGATCCACATGTCGAGAGTCCAGGCGTTTGTCCACGTCTTCATCTCTTTCTCTTTCCTCTGGTCAAGTATGTAACCAATTTGATTTTGTTCTGATCAAGCTCCGCTTTAGTTTAATTTACGTGCTTAGAAAATGTAGCATTAGAAGATTATCCGGTATGGGAGGGGAGGGGACACGTGCTACATTTTACAATACTAAAAATCTGGAAAAAATCTTAATCTACTTGTAATGTAAACAGTGCAAGGAATTAAAATCTTGGAATTTCAAGACGAACCAATTTGACGTTTTAAGTACATATGCATTCAAATTTTTTGTTGTTGATATGTTTTCAAAGATATATAGTGATACTGTCTATTTCAAAAAACTTAACCCTTTTATTCCCGCGGCTGCCAATTGGCACAAGTGCTGATTTTTGGCATCTTATATTTTGGGGTAGGGTGCAGTTGCCGGTTGGCAATCTGGGCATTTGCTCCTTTTATCTTTAACACGTCCAGACTATCTTGGGAGAATATTTCGACACCTGCTTGAAAAATCTAGTTTTTATGGCATTCCGCCGCTATGGAAATTTTCATGATTTCAAGCCCTGTTCGAGCGCTGCATTCAAGCTAATCCCGAGCCGGCTGTAGTTCGTCGGCAGAAAGGTCGTTCCACCAGGTGATGCGGGATGTTATGCGCATTAAAATAGCGTATAGTTGATCCCGTCTCTGAATAAAGTCTTGCAGCTAGAAATAAATTTATTGGATTTTTGCAATGAAAATTTAGCAAAATTTCGTACTTTGTCCGACTTTGACGGCTTGTAACTTTTTCTGGGTGCATCAGAGACCCTTCAATGCTAATCATGAAATGTATAGCAATTAATTCTCTATCGATTGGTGGCAGTCCCATCTCTCTAGGTGGTCTCAGTAAAAAACGGCAGCCAAAAACGTAAAATTGGTCATTTTGAGCCGATTTTCCCGAGGAGTCTTGGGCAGAAGAGGGTTAATCCAATCTCTATTTGGCTGAAATTTAGATTTCGTTTTAGGTGTATACATTTCATATATTTTATATATATCTTCTTTCGTATATATCGTCTTCCTTACGTCTTTTTACATTTACCCTCTTGAATTGCATCCAATAATTGCATCTAATCGAGAGGTTTTCCTTGTTTTCCTTTTCCTTTTCCATTGTTAATATTTTTAGTCAGAACCAACCTCTGAGAGCGAAATCTGTTCCGAGGAATTGGACCTGCTCCGAGCCCTAGTCATATCTAAGCGAATGCGGACTCCTCCTGCCAATTATGTATGTCACAGCTGCTACGGTCTGGGGCACTATATTAACAACTGTCCTCGGGTAAGCTTTACTATTACAAAAATTCTATTAAAATTTGTTTCAATCACATGAACCCAACTCACCAGTGGCTTTGTTTTTCTAGAAAGTGGAAAAGAATTATTTAGCTTATTCTATGGAATTTTTCTTGGGGCGCTCTTTGTGGCGGCCCTGAGTCATTTTTGGGAAGCTAAAATTTTCATTTTTTTTCTAAAAATGCTAAAAATGGCGCTATTTTTGTGGTATTCGCCAAAAAATTTCGTTTTTAGTGAAAAAACGAAGCAGTTTTAG
>JASAND010009845.1:0-16797 GCA_030248195.1 Trissonchulus latispiculum
GCCAGCTGCCCAAAAATGGGTGCGTTGTACAGCAAAAACGGGACACCGGAAATGAGCTGGGCGCACCAGAAAACCCATATAGAGAAAGTTTTGAGAGGCCAAGTAGAGCCTAGTATGGACTCCAGGAAACGGTTGCCGACATGACCCTCTAGACGACAAAGTGGAACCAGCCCAGCAAGATGGATGAGTCGGTCGGCAAAACGGACACCGGATATGAGCTGGGCGCACCAGAAAACCCATATAGAGAAAGTTTTGAGAGGCCAAGTAGAGCCTAGTATGGACCTCCAGGAAACGGTTGCCGACATGACCCTCCAGACGGCAAAGTGGAACCAGCCCAGCAACTTGGGTCAGTCGGGCAGAAAAACGGGTAACATTCAATGCCGAGAATTGCATTGCCGAGAATGCACATTGCCGAGAAAGGCCTTGCCGAGAATTGCATTGCCGAGAACAGTTAATGCTCATTACTTGCATTGCCGAGAAAGATTAAGAATCATAGTTTGCATTGCCGAGAATGGCATTGCTGAGAATTGCATTGCCGAGAAAGTGCATTTTATGAAACCTGCTTTGTCTATGCTGCAAGTATATTTCAGTTTTTAAATGCTATGTACAATATGTACATTCTAAGCAGCATGCAAGTTTAATTCAAAGCTTTCAAATTTCAATTTCATTAAATTGAATTGCAAAAATTAATTAATTAATTAATTTACAATTAGCAAAGACTGTTTTTAAGGATTTTACGTTAGACTTTCATGTTCAAAATATTAATACGCCCGTACCACGGGTTTTGAGTTGTTTTCGCAAGCATTTTATTGAAACATATACTTATTGAAAACACAACATTTTTTTAGAAATTGAAAAACTCACAGACTTTGTAACCTTCCACGAAACCTTCCTTCCTTCCTCGTACATGCATGCTTCCTCAATTTTTTGTACAACAATTTGCATAGGTTTGTGCTGCGGTCTTACAAAATTTTGTAGGCTTTCTTTTCTAGAACGATCACCATTTGTGGCAACATTAAAGCGCACAAAAAGTCTTTGAAAACCACACTTTTTCATGAAAAAATTAACTGAAAGGCACATGTCCGATTTTTCAAAAATCCCTGGTGCAAACATGAAACTTTAGATCGAAACCAGATCAAATGTCCTGTTACCCTATTAAATACAAATTAATAACCACAAGCCATCCTTCGGCAATTTCTGCGTTCTGACAATTGCACAATTCAGTTCTTGAGCTATCGTACGAGAGGAAATGCGAAAACTGAAAGGGAGTTCCAACTTCAAACCATTAGCAGAAAAAGCAAAAAATTCTCCAAAACAAATAAGAGACATATTAATTTAATTTTGCATGCAATCCTCTTATTAGTGCTTTTCTGCACAAAAGAAAAACGCTTTAATTTAAATTTAAAGCTTTAATAAACATGGACATTTCTCAACTGCTCAGAACATGTCGTGTAACCTTATAAGAGAGTAACACACTTGCTGCATAAATAAAGCAGGTTTCATAAAATACACTTTCTCGGCAATGCAATTCTCAGCAATGCCATTCTCGGCAATGCAAACTATGATTCTTAATCTTTCTCGGCAATGCAAGTAAAGAGCATTGACCGTTCTCGGCAATGCAATTCTCGGCAATGCCTTTCTCGGCAATGTGCATTCTCGGCAATGCAATTCTCGGCATTGAAGACACCCCAGAAAAACTGATAGCGGGAATCGATTCTCCGTCCGCAAAAACCTTTGTATGCAAGATTTGAGGCTTCCAGGTCGCAAAATAAGCGAAAAAACTAAGTTCAAAGTTGGACCCAAAATTCACCAAATTTGGCCGGCCAGTACCGAAAAACTACGCACGAAGACGGAAAATCATATAGCATTTGAACGACCCTGATATGTGTCCTATTCAGCCGTATAGGCAGCATTGCCCCATATATAGCCCAGTCTGACTTATTACGGCGCCTTTGAAGCATACTTTTTGGCCATTTTAACGTTTTGGCCGACTTTTGGCACCCCGCCAAAAATTTTTTTCCGGTTTCCGGGAGGCATAAAAACCAGCCTATCGGCTTATTTTTGTTGCGTACTCCAAGAATATATATGGTTTTCATAGGCAAAAATTTTTCTTATCTGTTGTTATTAAAGTTGGGCAAAACCCCCCTACAGGATCGTCAAAGCGGAGAACCGAAAAAAACATCACTCTCGTAAGCGATTTTTGGCGCAACTTTTTAACGGAAAGTGGTACGGGGGGTGAAACTTTTCACACATACTAAACTTGGACACTTACAATTTTTTGCACACAGTTTTTTTTTTTTTTCTCCGCAGTTATCTGCGCAGCCTTTGCGCAGCCTTGTTTTACACGGTCATTCGACCATTTTCACTCATATTATAGGGGTCGCTACCGCGACCCCTATGATATATGCATATAGTTGTTGGAATGAACGTTTGTGGGGAAGTTGGCATCTGGGTCTAAGTTTGCTGGGATTCAGATCCAGCATAATTGAAGCTAAAATGGAATGTTTGAAACTGGAAGTATATTTTCAAATTTTCGTTGTTATTGCAGAAGTGGAAAATTTCAAACGTTTGTGTAATTTGACCATTCGTTGTCTGCTTCTGAGCGGTTACCCGGATTGATCGCTTCAGCCTATCCTGCACTTGACCTGCCTGGACCTGTGGGGCGTGTACACGCTTATAACTATATACTTGTATGGCTGGACCGTTAACGTGCAGTTTATTTTTCTACTTTATTTAATAAACTTAAAATTAGGCTGATTGGTTTTTTAGGTTCACCGTCTTGAGACAACTGGATCCGGCTTGCAGCTGATAGAAAGATTCAGCACAGCGGTGGAAGACCGAATCTGGGCAGTTTGTGCTGAGGACAGGTTGAAATGGTGTTATTATTGTATATTTTAATGATCAGCGTGGGTTGGCTCATTACTGACGGAAGTATACATCACAAATTACTGTATTCTACATCCTATGCTATTGCGGAGGGCAAATTCTACATCATGCGGATGGCAAAAATCAAATTATATAGGAGCTCAATGCTTAGTTTAGAGTATATATAATAATCAGTAGCGAGCGTTCCTTATTAATAATATCTCAAATCGTTGAATCTATAGTAAATGAGTAGCGAAAACTGAAGTAACCTATATATACTAGCAGGAACGCTAAAGCCTACTACAATACAGTACAGTAAACTATAGTGCCCTACCTTACCAATTGAAAGTGTTTAGCGCGAATTTTCCCCTATCAAAGAAGTCATCAAACTAATTAGTTGAAATTGGAATTAAAGTCCACAGACATGATTCCATAAATGTCTGGTTAGAAATTTTCAATTATCTTTCACCTTGAAATGAAGTCCTCCGATCGGATGTGGATTAAAAATGCACCTGAGAATATAATTTTTTATAAACTCTGGTTTGGTTTGGCAATTTTTTCTTACTTATATCAAGAGTACATAATATAAGAGTGTGTCACTAGGCACACTCTATGTTATCAGAGCAAAAACTGTGCTCTGGTCGCTAACGGCCCACCTCCCCCCCCGCAAATCAGACCCTAGTGACCCCCCGCAAGTCAGTCGAAACGGGTGTACGCTCGCTCGCTCTATGTTTATGTGCTAAAGCTCGAAAACTCAAGCAGTGCGTGCGCGAATTTTTTGTGCCTGCGCTTTAGAACACAAACATAGCGCACAAAATTCTTTGAAGTTATTGGTCTAATTTGCGGGGGACGGTCAGCCGTTAGCGAGCAGAGAATAGTTTTTGCCTAGTGGCCCACTCTTATACTATGTACTCTTGCTTATATATTATATATTTAGTTTTAGACTCGCTTTTATCGGGACGGCCGCCTGCAAAACACCGTATCCAGTCTCAGTGATTGATATTCAAACGGGTCAACTAATTAGACAACTTTATGGTAGTGTTAGAGTGGGCGCTGGCGTCCTCCATATGGTATACGAGAACGGACTCAGTACCCTGATAACTGGAGGCTACGATACCTTTGTTAGAATGTGGGATATTCGCACCTGTACAAAGTATGTGTTTAAAACGTTTAAAATACTTCTATTGGTACCGTTTGTAGCTAATTTTAGATTTGTTTGGTGCTTAATTACTACTTTGTTTAATCTACAATAGAGGAAATACATAGCGGTGCATACAAAATGACTGGTATATACATGCATAATATAAAATTATTTTATTTGAATGCAAAACACTTACAGTGTTTTGAGATTTTGATTGCTGTTTGTACAATGTACGACGCAATACCTTCACAACTTTTGTAACTGGATTGTATGTAAATTAAAACTAAGCTATTAAAACAGTATAGCTTCAATTTTTAGGTGATTTTTCCTTTTCAGAGTAATGTCCTGGGAAGAGCCGTACGACAACGGTATCTATTCTCTTGCGACAGATCACTGCAATAGTCTGATGATTGGAACTTCCCGATTTGGATTAGTGTGGGCAGCCGATAAACGAAAAAGTTCTTTTGTTCAGGTTATTGCATTAAGCTCTTGAAGAATGAATCGTACTGTTTATCAGACTGACACCGGATTGCACCAATGAAGGCTGGGTCGATGTTAAGTTAACCTCAAGGTTAACTCGGAGTTAACCTGATTATGCTCAGTTAATCCGTTGCATTAAATCAGGTTGTTAACCTCGAGGGTAACTCCGAACTAACTTAGTCCTCAACAGCACAAACTTAATCCTGACTGCTATCAGCATTACCTCAGAACTAACTCAATTTTTAACATTTCAGCCTTATTTTTACAGGAAGTTTCGTAATGGACTTTTCAAAGTATTATTTGGGCATGCTCCATTCTTTTTGAGAAAAATTTTGCATCCTCACGAGATTCGATCCACTTCTTCAAAGATGGCCTTGAGCTCAGAGTTAAGACTCAGCTCGGAGTTAACCTTAAGGTTAAATTAATCGTTAGCTAACATTATTGGATACACTGACTAAAGAAACTAATCTGATTGGATACAGATAACCCTGAGCTGAAGCTTGGATTTGTTATTCTTGAAAAGATCTACCAAGTTGATGCAACTGCCTAACTTTAACTCTGAGTTTGAGCTCAGCTGTATGTAGAATAGCTAACACCGAGTTAACTCCGTGTTAAGCTAGCGCCGAGCTAAGTTAGTCCGATTTGGTGCAATCGGGCGTTAGTTCGAAGTTAACCTCGAGATTAATTACTAACTGAGGATGATTGGACACAATACTACTACTACTATTGATTTTATTCCAACCAACACAACAGTTCAAAATTAGAGCAGTCAATTACCGTTTACAATGACAATTTCTCTAATAAAACTAACTAGTTTACGTAAAATAATTACAGAGATTGGAAAAGGGTGGGGCGGGCCGATTATCCGACTACTAATCCCCTACCCCTTACAAATTGAAAAAGTGAAACATCAGCGAGACGGTCTTTAAAACTTGATAACGTTTCCGCTGCAACAACGAAAGGGTCTAGCGAATTCCATATTGGAACAATTCTATTGGTAAAGAAATACTTACGAGAATCAATGTTATTTCTTTTCACAAGTAATTTCCATGGGTGACCTCTAGTGCCTTGATACAGATTAATCTCGAAAAACAAATTTACATCAAGTTCAACTAAACCATGTAGTATCTTATAAACCATCGTCAAGTCTCGGACAATACGTCGTTCTTCAAGAGACGGCAATTTTAATTTAGTTAATCTACCAATATATGAGAGGTTTGAAAAACCTGGCAATCTTTTGGTAAACCGCCTTTGTACGTTTTCAATCAAATTAATATCTTTTAATAGATGCGGTGACCAAACTTCAGAACAATATTCCAATTTAGGTCTAACGTAAGTTTTATATAGCTTCAAAAGAAAACTTACATTTTTTGAATGAAAAGCAGAAAAAAGTAGATTGACCCGTTTAAAACCTATTTCAGCTATTTCCGAGCAATGTTTTGAAAACTTCAAATTACTTGAGACGGTAACACCCAGATCTCGAAAATGAGTTGTTTCAATCAGTGCATGTTCACCTAACATGTACGTGTTCCTGGGATTACCATATCCCAAATACATTGCATAACATTTATTTGCTGCTAGCACTAACTGTTTAAGTTTAGTCCACTCGAAGACAGCATTTAAATCGTCCTGCACAAGTATTTGAGCAAGTAATGGGTTAGAATGAACTAAGAAAAGTTTAGCATCGTCTGCAAAAAGTCGAATCTTTAGGTTTTTAAGAACTTTACTAAAGTCTGACACAAAAATGTGTGTACAAAATCTGTAAGGCCTCCAGTGAACTCAATATACGTCGTAACCCCATAAAACCATATATTTTCGGAATCCTTGCAGCGAGACAAACATTTTTATAAAATTTAAAATTTTTTAAAATTTCAAAAATTTTAAAATATCTGTTTATCGGGGAATTTTTTCGGACCGTTTAAGCTATTCAGTTCATTCTTTCAGAAAAATTTGCCCGTCCAAAGACGCATCGATTGACACTAGAACGAAAAAAATCGGTTGAGAAATAAGCATTTTATTCTAAAATTTTATTTTTCCATTTCCTTTGATGTTTGCCGCTTTTTGCAACTTTGACTGGTTATTACTCGCGACTCGCTCAACGGAAAATTTTTTCGCTTAGATTTTCAGGACCGCCTAGGCGCCCGCACTCACCTGATATATATGTTGTTTTTCAAATTTTGAAAGTAGATTTTTCTGAAAAATAAGACTTTTTGACCATATATTTCGGCAAAGAAGTTTTATAAATATTGAGTAAAAATAACATAATCATAAAATTCAAGCTGAGCTGAATCCAACGATATAAAGCTTTTGTTTCTACGACTTATATTGCGCCAGCAATGAATTTTTAAACAATATCCCTTATTTCAGCTGGTTTTGTAGTTTACACTGCTTCAGTCAAATCATGGCGGCAACATCAAAGAAAGCCGAAGACCAGCGGAAATAAGGGATAATGTTTAAAAATTCATTGCTGGCGCAATATAAGTCGTAGCAACAAAAGCTTTATATCGTTGGATTCAGCTCAGCTTGAATTTTATGCTTATGTTATTTTTACTCACTTTTGCTAAATCTGCTTTGCCGAAATTTTTGGTCAAAAAGTGGTATTTTTCAGAAAAATCTACTTTCAAAATTTGAAATACAACATATATCAGGTGAACGCGGGCGCCTAGGCGGTCCTGAAAATCTAAGCGAAAAAATTTTCCGTTGAGCGAGTCGCGAGTAATAACCAGTCAATTTTGCAAAAAGCGGCAAACATCAAAGGAAATGGAAAAATGAAATTTTGGAATACAATGCTTATTTCTCAACCGATTTTTTCGTTCTTGTGTCAATCGATGCGTCTTTGGACGGGCAAATTTTTCTGAAAGAATGAACTGAATATCTTGAACGGTCCGAAAAAATTCCCCGATAAACCGATATTTTAAAATTTTTGAAATTTTAAAAAATTTTAAATTTTATAAAAATGTTCGTCTCGCTGCAAGGATTCCGAAAATATATGGTTTTCTGGGGTTACGACGTATATTGAGTTCACTGGAGGTCTTACAGGTTTTGTACACACATTTTTGTGTCAGACTTTAATATCATTTATGTATATTAAGAATAATAATGGACCTAATACACTGCCTTGAGGTATCCCTGATGTCACCTTTTGTACTGTACTGTAATGAATAAGAAACCAATTTTGATTGGTTACATTTAACCCGGAGCTAAAGCTCAGAGTTTAGTATTCCTGACATAACCTAGACTATTGCAACGAACTAACTTTAACATTAAGCCGAAGCTCAACTAAAGAATAACTAATACTGAGCTAACTCGGAGTTAAGCTAACACAGAGTTAACTTAGTCCTATTTGGTGCAATCATAAGTATTATAGAAAATATTGAACTACTCTTCTGATTTTGTCAGCGAAACACATATAAACTGCCGTCTGATCTATTTGCAGTTGCAGTTATTGTCTTATAAAATCCGAGTAAGACTCTTTTACACTAGTACAAATCGATACCGGTATGTCTGGTGCGTTAACCTGCACTTTTCATTAAATAAATAAATAAATCCGTAGGAATGATTTCTACAGCAATTTTTTGTTTCAATACAAAGAGTCATACTAGAAAGTAATGGAGTTAATTTTTTAATTTGGCAAAAGCCTAAACTAATGTAAAATTGCTAAAAATTACCTTTCCTATAAGTCTCAGATTAGTTAGCCAATCTGCGAGCAGATATATACTCTTTAGTGTAAAAGCATCTGTTTAGTTCAAGATATGGAACCTTCAAGGACTTTTGGAAACGTCCCGTATTATAGGGGAGCGCGAGAGCGCTCTCCTATAATATGGGTATAAAAGGCTCAGCGCGGCCCTTACCCGTTCGAGCACCGTGCCAACTAAATATTCAATGAAACTAGACAAATTTGGTATCGTCGGATTCAGCACGACGAGTACTACAAGTCGCAAAAATGTTTTGGTCAAGATTTCCAACTTCGGAAATTTTCGCTTCCGAGCAAGTTAGGTCCGTTTGTTTTTTCCGTGTAAGTCACGCTCTGAAAAGTGCAATTTTCTGATTTAATGATAGAACGATCTGGGCATTTTCAGCAGATGAAGTTTAGTTTTTCTGAACGTATATATCTTGAAAGTGTACCTGTTTGATAGTTTTTCGCTGCCCGGTCCGGTATGCCAAAGTTGGTCCGGCCAAATAGCCATTTTCGGAAAATTTCTAAGTCCCAACTCCACAGAAAATAGTCAAAAATAGGCATAAATATGCAGTTTTGGACCCTTTAATAAGACGCATATAATATGGGTTATCGGGGTCGCTGAATGCGATGAGCATAGTCTCGGCGCTGTGCGGTGCTGCTATCGTGCTGCACTGTTGTGCAGCGACCACAGAAGTACAGCACGGCCTGTAACTAGCTAAGTACAGCACGGCCTGTAACTAGCTAAGTACAGCACGGCCTGTAACTAGCTACAGATAAGTTGCAATCGTCTGAAATTTTGCATACAGAGCATTACAAATCATGCCGTATAAATTTCTTTCGTTGATAGTAAAGTTTGCATCTGGTTGCGCTGCATTAGACTGCTGCTGAAGTACGTACAGCACGGTCTATAACTGACAAATATCGCTCACTATAGCTGACAAATCGTGAAATTTTCTGAAGAACTGCCAATAGCTGTCCATATTTGTGCGCTTTTAACCTTGTCCTCCTGGCACTTACAACCTGCCCATCCCATATTAACGTTTTAAAACCTAGTCCCCTATTCAGGCCCGCACCCAGGATTTTGAAACGGGGGGTCCAAGGTTAAACGTAACGGAGCGGAGCCCCCAGAAGTTGAAGAAGTTTTGCATTTTTGCCCAAAAACAGTACATTGGACGTTTATTTCTTGAAAAAACGAAATTAACGCGCCGAAGGCCCGAAAATTTTTAAAAAATAGCCGTTTTTGTCATAAAAATAGCAAAAATTTTTCATTTTGTCATCCCAAAAGGGAGGGTCTAGACCCCTTGAACCCCCCCCCCCTGGGTGCGGCCTTGATTCTATCCATTTACAACCTAATGTCACCCATATTGCATTTTTCATGCTCCATCGGAGCATTTTTATTCTTTTTAATGCACCATACGTACCAGGCGCGTAGCCAGGGGGGGATTGGGGGGGGAATTCCCCCCCCCGAAATTGTGTTGCCCCCCAGGAATTTTTTCCTGCCATGTGTAAAAATGCCCATTTTTCAAAAAATTTTCGCGCCTTCGGCGCGTATTTACTTCAATTTACCATCATATTATTGGTTTGGAACGCCAAAAATGAGTTCTAAATACCATATTGGGTGTTTGCCCAGTTTATGCATCATTTGCGTGCATGAAAACGTATTGAGCCTCACTTCGCTTCTTTAATTCAAAGAATGCTTTGAAAAAATTCCTCAGATGTTACAAATTTAAAAAATTTTTTCAACTTGCGGGGGGCTCCGCCCCCCAGACCCCCCCCCCCCCCCCCCAGCCAAGTATTTGGCATTCCCTCCCGGTGTTTTTTTTCTGGCTACGCTAGTGATACGTATCATAATTTGCATCTTATGCTATTGTATAGTTGTGGTCTCTTAGTTCAATTTCAGGTGTTACCAAGAACGCGTTACATGGTTATAGAATTTAGTTTCTGTTTATTTTAGCATTATTACGTTGGAAACAAAAATACGCCAGTTTATAGTGTTGATTTCACCACAAGAAGACTTTTTGTTGCCCTGGACAGTGAAATTGAGCAGCTGATATTTTGATATATATTTATTTTATTTCGGTGCCTTTGCTTTGTTGTACATACTACCAACAGTACATAACAACTAAGAGTATAACAAGCGCCAGACTCTTTGTTATGCTTATTATGCGACATATTATCTGCAAATAACGGCTCTCCCTCAAATTAGACCCATTACTTCAAATTCGCACGCTCTGTTTGCGCGACACTCTTAGTTATTACGTCCTCTTGAAGTCTTGATACTACTAAATTGTAATTAAAAACATTGTGTCGGGTTGTGCAGATAGGTCATAAGCAAGAGTCCATAATTTATTCCTTAATATTATAGAAAGTAAGCTACTAGAGGGCTTCTCTTCTTGGCACTGCGTAACGGTGCTCCGACCACAATACGCGAATGTTCCCCCGTTTGGTGGGGGGGGGGGTCGACGAGCATGCCCCCTCCCCGTTTGGTGGGGGGCATGTAGTGGGGCCCCGTTTGCCTAGTGGGGGGGTGGGGTCCCTGTTTGGTGGGGTAGGCAGAATAGGGTCCCTGTTTGGGGGGGTCGCCAAGTACAGGCTATTGGATGAATCTGATTGGCTGCTGGCGACCCCCCCCCCCACCAAACGGGGACCTCTTTTTGTCTACCCCCCCACCAAACGGGGACCCTTTTTGCACCCCCCCCCCACGAAACGGGGACCTCTCTTTGCTACCCCCCACCAAACGGGGACCCATTTGCGAATAGAACAAAAACTACCGTAATCCTCTACTCTACCCCCCCACCAAACGGGGAGTGGGTCTCTGCAATCTGTTTGGCTGTTGGCCACCCCCCACCAAACGGGGACCTCTTTTCTGCTACCCCCCACCAAACGGAGGGGGGTATGCTTGGTCGAAGAGAGCTACCCCCCCCCACCAAACGGGGGAACATTCGCGTATTGTGGTCGGAGCACCGTTACGCAATGCCAAGAAGAGGAGCCCTCTAGTGGCTTACTCTTCTTCTTATATATAGTGCAATTATGCACTCTTGTCATGAGCGGATCAAGTTAGTGGCAGAGATGCAACCAGGTAACGGAGCCTAGCCCAATATTTTGCACAGCTGTGCTTTTTCTGGCGTGTTCAGTTGATGTAACCTGAACCCGAATAGATTTAGAAGAGATTGCTAAATTTCGTCCTTCGTCTTTTTGTTACCACCTCCTGTGCCAATGTTATCAATACTGGTTTCAGTTCAACCAGGGTTGAGCCCATTTTTGGATTCAATCCCAAAGTTTTGGGGTTGGCTAAGTGAATCTCTGGTCTTTGACCCAAACATTTTGCAATTGACTTATCGCAACCAGAGTTAATTCGCTGGCTGAACCCATTGTTTAAACCCAACCCATTGTTTATTATTCAACCACATTTTGGTAACACTGGATCAAAGTTTTCAACCCGGGTTGAGATACTTGATAACATCGTACCCTGGGTATTCACTGCACGTTAACGACTGAACCCCTGCAAACTTGAATTTATCAGATACGTACGTTTGATCGCTACGCTATGCTATACATTAATGCTGAATATCAAAACTAATTCGTTTTGATGCGAATGACATGAGCATACAGAAACGTATGTTGGATGCTGGCGACTGATTTGTGGACGGTCAGCCGTAAGCGTGAAGAACGTGCAGCACCAGCCGTTATGAGATTGTGCTGCTTTCTAATCTGTTACCTGCTATGCTTTTTTGATTCAGTGAATTAAGCTTTTCGTTTATGTGAATTTAATAAAATTCTATTTAAAATTGAAAATAAGTTGCACTCCTCGTTTCATTTGAATTAAGCTGCTTCAGGTATATAGAAAATCAGCTGTAGTAGCTGACCACCTTTTGTTAGGTAGTGTGAAGTTTGGGTCTACGAGAATAGTAAGATGGTGTTGCCTTCCTTTGACTATTAGGTTAAGATCCTAGACTGCAAGTGATTACCGGTGGTATGTGATATCGGAAGCTAGTGAGACCCTGACTGTAACTCAGTAACAAATATACACTACAAAATTTACTGTTAATTTCTTCCAGGCAAAAGCAACGATAACGCTCCAAAAAAATCTCACGGTAAATGAACAACTGTAGAAAATCTGCCAACAAGCACCATAATCTATTCACAAAAGCAGACTCCCAGAAATTAAACGGAATGGCGTCCCCAATACGGACATGACAAAATTGCCCAAAATCAACAACTGACCCCCAACCCAACTTTCAGCAGTCTACATAGAAATCTGTTAGTTAAGTGGCCAAAACATCCACAGAAAAGGTGAAAATACATTGAGCGTTTGCTCAGCACATTTGTATAAAGCTTTATCTTTTGTCAGTCTAATTTCACAGTAGATATGGCGGCAGGCGCGGTCTTCATCTCTGTTTTTTAGCATTATCGGATATTTTGCAAGCAATCAAATACGATCCAAAGGAAATGTTTTAGTCAGTGATATCAGTGGTAGTCAATCGACTTCAAGTCATTCGAGTATAATCTCTTGGTGTAACTAGTCAGAAGCTGTAGTAATGATTGTAGTTTTGTCACATAATGCTGCATGGCGTAACTTATTGTTTACAGTAAGCAAAGGACCATACAGCACTTCCTTTTCTTCCGGTGTTAGTAGCTTATCGACTCCATGTTCAATAGCTCGTTTTGAATAACATCGAGCTAAGTGATCGTTTGCGTAGGCCTGATGAAAGCCCTTGAAAATTATTCTGGGAAAGTGGTATAGTAATAACACGACGGCTATTGCTGACTGGGGTCGTTTGCACCAATGAACCAGTTTGCCACAAGCTGCTTCTCGGCACAGATGCTCGAATCTAAGCTTAATATCTTGCTTCAGCACATCTTCATCAGACAGCTTTTTCTGATTGGTAAGCCAGAACGTCATAACGTCTCGATCAGTTTCGAAATGCTTTGAAGGAGTACCCATTTTCCTGAAAATTAAAAGTTATTTCATTATGTATACAACATTGTTGTGATTAAGTGGTGTCTTTGCTCGGTCAAAGTTTAGTCGACGATTAGGCATGTTTCCAAGCCAGGGATCAGTCGTAGAAGATCGCAAGCTGCAAATACGGAATTGCAATCCGCAAGTTTTTCATGGAGTCAACTGCAAAAAGTGCACGAGTCAAGTAAGCTGCAGATTGCAAGGCCATTTGTACACAAACATGGTAAGTGTTTTGTAAAACTCAACTATACAACACTCACTTGCAACTTGCATGCAAGTGTGTGAAGTCATGTAGTAGATTTGTTCTAGACGATTTCAAAAAATTAGGATATTTGCCTTAATTTTCGTCAGTTTTAATTACATTTAAAAACATTACTGCATCTCGCGTGACATAAACACACACTGTACATACTTGGAAATTTCAATAAATTTCAAGTATATAATTTTAAGTTTCAATTTTTTAAAGAATTAATGGTCAATTTATCTTCTACACACTCGTAGCTGTGCCTCTACGTTTTATTAACGTTACTTAACATACTCTCAGTCGCGTTGCAAGATCCTGCATAGCTAAATTCTGGAAGTTGGCGGCAAACTTTTGTAAAACACTTGTATTGTAATTCGCACTTGTGTTTCCAGTATTACATTCCTAGTCTAAGGTCAGCTTGGCTAGAGACAGTAAGGTGGTATGTACGATTGCAGTCCTCCCGTGTTCTAAACACTCTCAAACGTTACTCTCTCTCATACCTACCTACCTAAATATTCACCTAAACCAAGTATCAGACATGAGTCACACAACAATTGACAGTACAAAACTTCCAATTAAAGTACAAACATGCAAGAAGAAGACACAGTTAAAGAATTAATGTAAGGCAAGATATTCCATGACCTCCGAGCTGCAAATTTTGCCCATTTTTCAATTTTTTTATCATACTTTCAGGAAAACTCTTATGTGTTAAAGACAGCCACAGAGTTAAAACTTTTGTATATGCATATATGCTGTGGATATGGACCGGTCAAGTGACCTGTCGACGGTTCAAGCGAGTCTAATCCTTGCAGGTGCTCAAACTAAATTTTCTGAAATTTCCACGAAATGTCAATAAAGTTAACTATTCGCACTAGAAAGCATTCCACGTCCACCTTTCCTCTCAGCCAAACATAGTTATCGATAATCGGAAATATCTAATAAAGACAAGAGGGATATAAATGAAGAACAGCACACTTGTCAGCCATGTTCTGTTAAGGCTATGAAACAAATAAAGTTGGATTTGGAAAATTATATATAATTGAAGATAATTTAAGTATGGATGTGTACAGACGGATAACAGCTTTTGTAATAACAACTCCAATTATACTTTTGCATAAAAATTGGCTGGAAGATTTTCATGAACTTGTTAAAATTTGTACCACTGCAACGCTTTAGTACAATAGTTTTAGTGCATTTATGCCCTAGTATTACTTAGCTCTTTGTATGAAAATAAATTGCTATGTAATGCTCTGTTGAGTGCAGAGTGATGCCTAAATTTTCCAAAAGTTCAAATTGTAAAATTACTACCATTTCATGTCATCCTCTAAAGTTCTAAAGTCTAAAGTATTGATAAGTTATTATATATATATATATATATATATATATATATATATATATATATATATATTGCAGCATGGCTATGTAGTATATATATTTATGATGAGACCATGCAATTTTCTCTCAGATATGACTGAATGCTATTATTTGAATAAGGACGATGAAGTTGAAAAGTGCAAATTAATTGGGTTTCACGTCATGACGAGACAATAATTTGACTATGTATCTTGTTGCAATCGCAAATTGTGACTGCAAATGGTTTGCTCTTATGTAGGACGACTTCTCGAGAGCAACATAGAAGAATTCCGTTCTTCGATTTCGAATGGCGTCAGAAGAGAGTGGGAGTCAAAAGTTTTCCAGAAGGGTTAAGAAATTTGCTTACAAGACATAGAACTGTTTCCCGACATCTGTTTTAGAAAAAGTTCCTAACTATTAGATTGGAGTTCTTTCTCTTCAGGGGTAACTTTACCTTATCATAGCTTTTTCATGCAAAAAATTTATAATTGTTTCCGCCGATTTATTCCATTAAAGCAAATAGAAGGCGCTGCTTTCGTGTGTCGCTTTTTATTCCTGCTGGAGCAGGAATGTATAAAAAGGAAATTAGTATGTTTAGTGCATGGTGAGTCATTTCTCCATTCAGAAGCCCTATCTTCAACATAGGGCTAGCTTAGGTCAGATTTTTTTGCATTCGGATTATGCAAATTAGGTTTTGGAGCCTATTTAAGCGGCAGACCTGAGAGCGTTCGCGCAGTCTTCGGCTGTCAGCAATCTAAACGATTGCAGATTTTTGAGCACTAGTGTAGCTTGGGAGCTACACATCGGTGCATTAGGCAATGAAACAAGGTACTAGCTTGCGCTGGACATCACAAGTTCAGGCCAGGCATGGCATGGCAAGCATAGGCCTGCACTCCCTGATGACCATAGCGTTCATTGAGAATTGGGGAAAATTAAGCAGCAGAATGAAAGTAATACAAATCTTGTTTCCTTTTTATTTGGAAGAACGAATGTATAAGTTTGTCAGCTGTACTGTTGAAGCCAGTGATGTTAACTGATTGTATTGTGCTATGCTGAGAAAAGTCTGGTCTGATCAGACAGCAAACATTTTGTGAGATATTTCAAATGATAACAGTAGTTCGATACTAAAAGAATTAAGCTGAGATTAGTTAACTCAAGTGATATTGTAAGCCGAACCTGCAGCTTCTAACGCTTAAAGAGCCTGACTAAGGCAATGTTGCAATTGAATAAAAACAGGTCTACAAAGGAATACTGCCCCTTTTGGGGCCTACTTGTTTGAACTTAGCACATAGGAAGATTAGCGTGTCCGGGGATTTTTCTTTCACAAGAAGTTTCTATGTTCTAAATAGTTGCAAATAGAAAAATCTCATCTATGCTCTATTTTTCGAACATTCAAGAATAGAAATTAGAAATTTTAGGCTCTAAATTCTAAATAAATTGAACAAAAAGTTTAGGATTTAGAACCATAGGATTTCAGTTTCTTCAGAAAAATTCTTAATTTCTAAACTCCTATAATCTAAATTTAAAAACATTAGTTTGCACTTACAAATTAGAACTTTGAAAATTTTTTAATTTCTAAATTCTATGTTTGAAGTTTTCACCAATCACTGAAAGCCAACCAATCAGCAGCAAGGTGATTTCGAAACAGCTCCTTAAACGCTTTAGTTGTTGGCGTTGCGCTGTTGAGCAAAAAGCACTTGACCTGATAGAGAAAATTCTGCAGTTGGAGCGTCCATGCGGATGATTTGTTAGCCGAATATATAACAAAAACTACATTACATTATATTACGTGTAATAAATAATTATATAAGCTGAATTACGTGTAGTTAACGCGAATTTTTCAAAGTAAATTCTGGGTAGTTAAAGTGAAGTTGATTAAAACAATAAAGGGTGTATACACTATGTTGTTTTGCTTATGCTGATCTCATGAAGTAGATGGACCAGCTGATTTTGAACCGTAGTAATTTACCACAATTTAGTTTCGAATGACATGAAGGGATATGTGAAGAGTATGAAAACAGTCTTGATTACTCTAACTTCGCTAAGAAGCAGACTTTCAATTTAACCTTTTGCAC
>JASAND010009847.1:0-12855 GCA_030248195.1 Trissonchulus latispiculum
CAGCCGTCTTCTCCGGTTCCTGGAAGTATTCCTTCATGACAATCGGACCACGAATACAAATCTCACCCCGATCCTCGCGAGCCCAATAGTCCAGATCGGGCACATCGACCAGCTTAATCTGGCAGGCCGGAATGGGCGGCCCCACATGACCAGTCCGCAGGTCATTGGGCAGGGTAACGGTGGCCCCGGCCGTGACCTGTCTGCCCGTAGCCCTCAAAAATAAGGCAACTGAAGGCAACACGACAGAGGGTCAGGACCTCATGGGAAATGGGGGCGGAGCCCACAAACATCAGGATGGCCCGGCCGCCCATTTCAGCCTGCACACGACCAAATACCAGGCGGTCAGCCCAGGTATCTCGTCGATAGATGCCCTGTCGGAGAAGGAACAGTTTATAGTAGTAGGCCAGGTTGAAGACTAGCCTGGACACCGGCCCGGCCGCATCCAGTTTGGCCAAAATCCCGTCATAGACCCGATTCAGTACCCGTGGAACCGCAGGAATGCACAGTGGACGCAGCGTTTTGATATCGTCCGGCAGTCGACGAATATCCCCGCCATAAAATCCAATACGGCAGCCGTAGTAGAAGGTCAATGTGTTGACCATCTGCTCAAACATATGGGCCTGGGGGAGATAGGAGATGACAGAATCTCCAGCCTGAGGATAGAGGGAAGGGTCGCCAACCTGTTCGATGAAGGCCTGAAAGCAGCTGGTCTCCGCTAGCAGACTACGATGCTGCAACACTACACCCTTCGGATCTCCGGTTGTTCCACTGGTATAGCAGATAATGTAAACATCAGTGGATTTGGGCAGCAGCAGGGGAGCCGGTTCAGCCTGGCCACGCTCCAGCAGACTGGCAAAGCTATGAATTTGAATAGAATTATCCGTTGCTGCAGAGGAATTAGATTCGCCTTCCGGCGATTCCTGAATAACCACAATATGACGAAGACTAGGTATGGATTCAGCGCTGGATCTCAGACGATCAGCCTTCTGGTGATTATCACAAATCACAACGCTGATCTTTGCCTGATTGATGATGTAGGCGGTTGCCTCCGGGCCCAGAGTGTCGTAGAGTGGTACCACAACCATAGACTGGCTGACAGCAGCCAGGGTTGAAATGATCCATTCTGGACAATTTTTGGCATAGATGGCAACATAGGTGTTCTGACCTAAACAATGTAAGAAAACTAAAATGCAAAGTTTTAATAAAACACAATAAACTGTGAAAACTAAACACAACTTGCAGTTTAGAAAAGCCTAATTAGGACGAAGTAGTACGCACAGATGAATCAATGCAGTTTCCTTTAACACCTGCTAAAAGTGCATATTACAGCACTGCGTTCACTTCAAGAAAATGAGGTACGTATATAAACTCGGGCTAGCAGGCGGATCCACCAAGGATACAAGCATTAATTATAAGCCTTAGTCTGAAACGGGAGAGAGCCAATGGGCGCTGTAACTGACAGCCAGAATTACAAAAAGGAATCTAAGATCTTAATTTAAGACAAAGAGATGCATCGCAGCCCACACTACAGTAGAGAGGATGGTCTTTATCTGAGCCGGATTTCTGTAATCCGCCTTCCAAAGTGATAGAATTTGATAAAAAATTACCAGCATTTTACAAGATTTCGTAATTTTCGTCGGGCGTGCCAGGACCGAGAACCGGTGCTGGTGTATTGCTAATGTATACGTATATATATTATATGTAAAAGTATATTATGTTATACACTGCAAAAGTATATTATTATCGAATACAGCAAATGACAGTTAACCTGGTTGGATTCCCAGAGAAACCAAACCGGAACCAAAATGATGGGCTCGATCCAGGACTTCCTGATAGGAAAGCCAGCTATAGTCCCTTATAGTCGGACTGGGTCGATAGCCAAGACAATCTGATCCATTTGAAATCTCAAGACCGTGTAGAAAGTTCTCATAAACCGTCGTGACCGCCGGATTGTAGGTTTCTAACATCTGGCGCGGATTACTGTCGGGTGTGCCCCAGCTGGCAGCTCGAATTCGCTCCGGACCTGGCAAAAGCACTGACTGCTGATTCAGATCCAGTAAAGTAGGCACTAAACTGCAGCGTCCGGCACGTTGCTTCAAGGCCAGAAAAAAGTAGGCCGCTATCAATACAGTGGCCAAAACCACAGACAAAAGAATAATTAGTAAACTGTCCATGGATGAAGCCTAGAAAAGTATATATATAAAATTTGTGAGTGCATGTACAACAGGGTTTTTTTGAAAATCGGGACTGTGTCAAACTTGTGTCCAGCTAAAAAAGTTGTGTCCAGAAACAAAATTTCGCGCAGCGCTATTGGTGGTAATATAAGTGGTATTTAACGCGCTATTTTAGTGTAGGAATAAAATTTGTTATTATGCGAATAAATTATATATAGTTGTCTATTGTTTGCAATTGTCTAGCAATTTGCAAGGGTCACCGATGCCACACTTTTCTTGTTGACGTCGCAAGCCACAGGACAAGAATTTTGACAAGAATATAAAATTTAAACGTAGAGATGCGGGGGGTCTGGGAGGGGGGCGGAGCCCCCAGAAGCTGAGAAAATTTTGTATTTTAGGAAATTAGTTTATATATATACTAAAAGAATTTCATTGCATAAGCCTTCACTAGGTATTCTATCTCGGATAGGACTGAACGGTATGAATATAGAAATTCGCGCCGAAGGCGCAAAAATTTCTTGGAATTTTCTGCAAAAAGTAGCTGAAACACTTGTATTTATTATCAGAGATATATAACTGAAAATTTCTACTCAAGGTCAAAAATTTTTGCGGAACTTTACGCAGAGCTCCGAAAAAAGTTGCGGAATTTTCAAAAAAAGTGCGGAATTTCGCAGTTTTTTTCGGCGGAGCCCCCCAGAAGCCGAAGAATTTTTTAAAAACTAGCCTTCTAAGAAATTAATATTGGCTAATTTTTGCACAAATAATGGCTAAAGTTACCTTGAAATTTCAACTGCCAAATCGAACTAACTTCATGGATTTGCTAAAGAAACTTCGCCCTAGAGGTGGATTTTCTAAGAAATTATTAAATTAAGTTAAATACAAATATAAATAAGTAAAAATAGAAATGTTAAGCATAAGAGTACGTAGGTACATAGTTGCGGAACGATTAACCAAGTTAAGATAGGTGGCTAAAGCCTAAAGGAGAAAAAATGTAAGGACAAGAGCGGGGGGTCTGGGGGGGGGGCGATAGCCCCCCAGAAAAGTTAGAGCATTTTTAAAGATTTGGGATGCTCAGGAATTTTTTCTGGACACTTCTCTATGAAAAATTTAGCTGTTTCTGCCTTGTGTCCAGCTAAGAAAATTTGTGTCTGGACACGCTCCTGGACACAAAAAAACCGTGTGTACAACAATGTACTAGTATTTCTTATACAAGAATAAAAATGCTCCGAAGGAGCATGAAAAATGCAATATGGGTGACACTGGGTTTTAAGCGGACAGAGGACTAGGTTTTAAAACGTTAATATGGGAGGGGCAGGTTGTAAATACCAGGAGGACTAGTTTAAAAGCGCACTAATATGGACCACTTCGCTGAACAACCCATATTCGCGGAAATTGCCCCGACTGATGCTGGTGGCAGTTCTTCAGTAACAGTTTACCAATTTGTGAACATAGCTCTGCGTCTGCAACAGTTGTATTCGTAATACTTAATAATTACATAATTAATACAACTTACAACCCAACTCAATTTAATTAATTTAATTAATGCATATAATCCAACACTTAATACCACATATGCAGTAAAAATTGGTGTCACAAATCCCGCTCTGGCAGTTCAGTGTAAAGCGCTTGAAGTATATAAAGCATATTTCAAAATCAGCAAGCTCGCCTGGAAAGCTGACGAATTTAGAACTTAAGACAATAATGGTCAAATGCGGAGTGGAGCATGCGTACCCGCGAATATGGGTTGTTCAGCGAAGCTGGTCCATATTAGTGCGCTTTTAAACTAGTCCTCCTGGTATTTACAACCTGCCCCTCCCATATTAACGTTTTAAAACCTAGTCCTCTGTCCGCTTAAAACCCAGTGTCACCCATATTGCATTTTTCATGCTCCATCGGAGCATTTTTATTCTTGTCCTATTGCATTTTTAAGGTTCTCAGTAAACCTTAAGCAAAATGCTAAAGCTTTATGAAAGAAACTTTAGAAATTCCCCCAATAATTACGTAACAGTCAACCAAGCCATAGAACAAAGAAACTTGAAAAGTACCAATTTCTCCATTTTTCGATTTTGATTTTGGTTTTGGCAGAAAAACCCTCATCTACTACAAATACGAATATTTTAGAAAGTTGCAGAAAGTTATCTGTAGTTTGTTATAAGCCATGCTGTACTTCCTCAGCACTCTACTGTAGCGCAACCAGACCCAAGCGTCACTGCCAAAGTAGTAGACTTATTCGGCATGATTTGTAAAGCTATTCTGCACGTGTCTGCACAATTTCAGACGATTGCAACTTTTGTGTAGCTAGTTATAGGCCGTGCTGTACTTCCGCAGCACTCTACTGCAGCGCAACTAGACGCAAACGTCACTGCCAAAAAAGGATACTTATACGGCATGATTTCCAATGCTATTCTGCACGTGCCTGCAGAATTTCAGACGATTGCAAGTTATCTGTAGTTAGTTATAGGCCGTGCTGTACTTCTGCAGCACTCTACAGCGCAACCATGTGGTAACAACGTAATAAGTATACGAAACCTATCTATAATAGTTTGTCATGTCCTAAACTATCTGTATGCCGAATTTCAAATGCCAGTGACAAATGAATAACTTGTTATCGACGGTGCTGTGTTTGGGGCAGCACATACAGCACGGTGGAAGCTAGAGAGTGCGCCAACTAACATAGCTACAGTTCCCCCTTACTACGGACACTATTATCACCAAGTTTCATATGTTTAGCCGTTTACAGTAAGTCTACAGACAGCGTGCTATGGTTGCTGCATAACAGTACAGCACGATAGCAGCACCGCACAGAGCTGCGACTATGCTCATCGTTTTCAACGACCCCGATAACCCTTATATGCGTCCCAATGGCCCAAAACAGCATATTTAGGCCTATTTTTGACTATTTTCTTTGGGGTTGGGACTTTGGGACGCCTGAACGATCCTGGCCAGATATCGAAAATCGCCCTCGTTATGACACGCTACCTATCCCAAAGCTTCTTATGCAACAAGCTGCGTCTCTGTAGCTTGTTCCCTGAGCCCTGTAGCCGTGACACAAAATTGGCCTTTTTTGGCCATCTTAGCGGTCAGGCCACCTTTGGCCGGCCGGGCCGGGCAGCGGAAAATTGTCCAAAAGGCTGGGTTTTAGGGATGGGCGCGGAAAAAAAAGGACTGGAAAAAAAAGGTTTTTTTCCGTTTTTTTCCATTTTTTTCCGATGGGGTGGAAAAAAATGGAAAAATATTCCTAACGTTATTTTGACGATTTTTACAATGAAAAATCATGTTTTCTGAGCTTTTCCAGCAATTTCACACTATTTACAACCTTTTCCGCGGGTCATAGTAGGTGGGGGTATGTTGGATCTGACGAAATTGTATTTGGGTTTTTTTCGACGCATCGGAAAAAAATGGAAAAATATTCGGAACATGTTCTGAAAGGTAATTTATGACATCAGAACATTAAGAAACTATCAAAAACAGTGTTTAATGAGGTAAAAATACGATGTTCATGAATTTGAGATAATTTTGGGACTTAACATTTTTGCCTTGGAATGTGAAAATGATTGCGTAACTCAGGTAGAGTTACTAATTCCATACCTAACAGTGGAGTGTTCAACCAAAACTGTTAAAATATATATCTGGAATTGTTTACTTTACGAAGCGCGTTACCTACGAGAACCACAAACTAGGCCTAGTAGAATCGCCAAGGTATACAGAAGTCACCTGTCCTTTGCTTTACAGCGTCACCCGCTGAAAATATTTGATTCCTGTAATCAATACTGGAACCTTTCTAAGCGCTTGGGTATCTGCATTACCCCCATGGGGCTACTAAATATCGTGAAAACTGCTTCTGTGCATGCAAAAACATGAAATAACGCAAATTTTAGCACATTGCGTAATTTTTGAGTGACCGGAAAAAAAAGGAAAAAAATGGAAAAAAACGGAAAAAAACCGGAAAAAAAAGGTTTTTTTTCCGGCAATCTTTTTTTTCCGGAAAAAAACCAACCCTACTGGGTTTACTTTAGGCGAAAAAAAGTGGGGGGGAGAGTGGGGGGGGAGCCCCCCCACTAGTGGGGGGGGGGGAGGTCAAAAAGTGGGGGGGCATAAAATGGGCTAAAAATGCCAAAAATACCGTATAAAACGCCTGTTTTCTACATATACTGCTATAACTAAGCTTAAAAGTGCTCAAAAATTGAGTTTTAGCACCAAAAACGACGATTTTTGACCAAACGTTTCCGGCGAAGCCGGAAAATTTTTGAAAATTTTGACCAAAAATCCTAAAGATTTGGCATTTTCTGGGCACCTTAGGGTAAGTGGGGGGGGGGAAGCCCAAAAAAGTGGGGGTGGGGCGGAGTGGGGGGGAAGAGGTCGAGTGGGGGGGAGGACCCCGAAAAGTGGGGGGCGCCCCACCCGCCCCCCCCCCAGTAAAGTAAACCCAGAAAGGTACGTTAACACAAATACTACTCTCAGAAAAACCAAACTTCACCGGCTGAAAATGGCCACATCGTTCAGTTTGTGAGTTAGACTAAAACGGCTTCCCCAAGCGTGACTTACACGGAAAAAAAACAAACGGACCTAACTTGTCCGGAAGCGAAAATTTTCAAAGTTGAAAATTTTGACCAAAACTTTTTTGCAATTTGTTGTACTCGTCGTGCTGATTCCAACGATACCAAATTTGTCTAGTTTGGCTGAGTATTTAGCTGGCACGGTGCTCGAACGGGTCTCTAAGGGCCGCGCTGAGCCTTTTACACCCATATTATAGGGGGAGCGCTGTCGCGCCCCCCTATAATACACCTTATATACGAAGGGGAAAAACATGGTCGCCTACTCCCCTCCCCAACCATAGCAGTTGCAGCTGCCTAGTATAGCCCATTAGAAAGAGGAAGTCTATAAGTATACCCTTACAGTACCAGATTGGTTTCTAAGTTTGATTCTGTAAGTACAGTACTTGACCAAAGTTTGCAAGTCTATATCTAACCAACTATCAAACTTTGGCTACAATAAAATGGCATGCGGGCATAATTTGACTTGCTCTATCACATGGCAATAGTGGTTATCCCATGCGTACACCCAGTAAAAAATTGACCATGTTTTTCCCCACATTGGGTCCACTAGAGCGGGGAAAAACATGGTGAACAAATTATAAAATTTCTACGTATGCTTCAGGAAGCCGTAACTAATGCTTCCATAGGAAATAGAATGCTTTAAAACCACTAAAAACCTCAAAATATGCCAACTTTGAGCATTTTTGGAGCTTCTAGCTCGAAAATTTGATTTGCAGCATCAACATGCCAGGTTTCATAAGTTTCTATGGTAAAAATGAAAATTTTGAAAAAAGTTGATGGAATATTTTAACACAACTAACTTGTCTCTTGTGATATTCTGCATATTATGGCCAGTTCCCAGCAGGTTTCATGCCCAAACAGGTTAGGTACGGCGGATTTAGCATTTTGACCAAAAAATCGGGGTTTAAGCTTGCTGTGAGGTTAGAAGGGTGCCTAGGTAGTTTTGCACGCTAAAAACAGCAGAAACAATGCTTTTAAACCACTCTAAATGGTTGGTTGGTAGAAATCCGTGCCATGTTTTTCCCCGCACCATGTGTTTTTCCCCGATTTGCGGGTAAAAAAACATGGACAAATCCTGTTACTGCCAAAGCTGAGTGAGGTATATATAAGAGAAGTTTGAATATACGATTGGATAGGTATTTGCCCACGGTACATAACGGTATACTCAAACCGATCCAAATCCAAGCGAAGAAAAAGTTGGAGGCTTGCTTCCCTATTCATGTTTTTCTTCCCCCCCCCCCTGACTATATCTACAAAATATATAATACCGAAAACTCCAAATTTCGTTGGTTCTATGAAAAGTTTTGCTAATTAATACTGCTGCACTAATCAACTAATCACTAATAATTTATTAGTAATAAAACCTTTTATGCAACGGGCCCCAGAACTCTAAAGCATAGGTGTGTTGGGGGTGGTAGGACCCCTTCCCCCAAATGGACGGGTCGCCGACCCTCCCCTAAAATTTTTTCTAGCCCTACCCCCAAATCGGCCTTCGGCCGACCCCCCCCCCCAATTTTCAACCCCCTACCTGAATTTTGGCAAATTTTTAGCCAAAAATTCGAAAATTTTCAGATAAGAGCGAAAAAGTGCTAAAATTCGCTTAGTTACCATAAAAATCGCTAAAAATAGCTAAAAAGAACTTATTTTGGAAAGTTTCATCAAATTTCATCTTGATTTTCGTCCTTCGTGCTTCACGGCTGGCGTTTACCCATTCTTGAGGGTTGTCAGCGGCACGGGATCTGGTAAGCCGTCGTCGAGTAACTGCCTTTTCGCAAGAATCGTTCCACCAGGGTTTCGCTTGTATTCTGGATCCTCGCGGGATAGCCTGATTTGCTGCCTTGACCAAGGCGTCCGCAAACTGGTTGGTTGCGTCAGTTAAGCTTAGAGAGTCCCAATTTATGCTGCCCATTTCCCGTCCACTGAGATCTCGGAAAGCATCCCAGTTGGCCTTCTTATAACTTAACTTCGGCTGTCGGCTCCTCGGAGGCATAGAGGAAGCATTTGTCTTGATCTGACTTATTTTTACTGGGGGGGGGGTGGGGGCATAGGTGTAATTGGGGGGGGTTTGGGGAACCCCCCCCCAGCCATTTTTCCAAACCCCCCAGAAATTTTTGGGGGCCCCCCTCCCAACTGGGGGGGGGGGGGTAGTCGCGCCGAAGGCGCGAAAATTTGCTACTAATTGGGCATTTTTAGGGCAAATTTTGCAAAATTTTTCAAAAAAGTCCAAATTTTTGGCTTAAAGTGTTTATTATCGCGAGAAATACACGTTTATAACGGTTTTATGGACTTCTAGACTCAATATTGACCTTATTCTGGACTCAGAAACATGTTGGCAATCAAGTTTTCGAGTTTAAGAGCACTGTCCAATGTTAAAATTACTTGATGATTTCATGTTTTTCGGCATTAGCAATGGCTGAAAATGCGATTTTTGGCATAAAAATAGAAAAATTTTTTTGGGGGAGGTTTGGGGGGGGGTCGTGGGGGGGGGTTTGGGTTGGGGGGGGGTCCTAAAAAGGGGGCCCCCCCAAAATTCCGGGGGAGGGGGCCCCCCAACCCAAATCCCCGTTACACCTAGGGGTGGGGGGGGGGGGCCGCCCCCCATTCGGCGACCTCCCCCCCATTCGAGGAGCCCCCCCATGAAATGCCTCCCCCATAAATTCCAACCTCCCCCCCATAACCCCAAAAATTGCCAAATTTTACCGTTTTTACCCTAAATTTTCAAAAATTTTTCCAACTGCGCCGGATTTTTAACGAAATTTTCACTATTTTAGCCTAAAAACCACTTAAAATTATTCATTTTTTAGCGGTTTTTACACATTTTTACACGAAAAACCCGCAAAAATTCGAAAATTTTTTCCAAAATATGCCCCCCCCCATTTTGAGTCAGCCCCCCCCCCCCCCATAGCCCCCCCCCCCCCCCCCCCCCCCCCCCCAATAAATTTTTGCCTAAAAATAAGCCAGTTGATGGTAGTAATGAGGGGGAGATGATCTGAGCCGAGGTCTGGGCCGGTCTTCCACTGGATCTTATCGGAAAGGCAGGTGTGATGCAGGGTTATATCTGGTGCACTGGGACGTCCAGAAGCTCTGCAGTTTCTGGTCGCCGACCCATCATTAGCACACATGAAGTGCTGGTCAGTCATCCAATCTTCGACAATTTGGCCTCTCTCATTTTCGTCCACAAAAGGGTCCCACGAAGATGAGTGGGCGTTAATGTCTCCACATACAATAACGTTCCATGTGGAAGTCTGCCGAGATCCAAAGTCAGCCGGCGTTCATCGTCGTGGCCAGGATTGAGAGGTGGTATATTATATTATATATATATATTTTTATATATATATATATATATATATATAAAATATATATACATATATATATATATATATATATATATATATATATATATATATATATATATATATATATATATATATATATATATATATATATATATATATATGCGTTCACCACTACTAGACTTTCATGTCTCCCTTCAGGCCAGATCTCTACAGCCATGTATTCAGATACCTGGTCGTTGCTTGGCATCAGAGGTTCGCGATAGGCTGCGTGCTTCAGTGAATCCTTCACAAGGAAGGCCAGTCCGCCGCCACTTATTCGGGTGACGCCGTCCCGACGGCCACGCAAGCGGTCCAGCCACAGCACACTGTATCCAGGACAGTGCAGGTTCTTCCCGTCGGACAGCTTTGTCTCCTGCACGACAGCAAGGTCAACGTCTAGTTCAGAAAGGCAACGTCTGACTTCGGCAATTTTGGGTCCGACCCCGTCGGCGTTCCACTGCAGGATTCGAATTTCGCCAGATTTGTTCGGCCTCAGAACGCTGCGATTGGACCGTACTGACTGGAGGGATCGAATAGATCTAGACGAGGGCGCATCGGGCGCAACTGTAGGATGGGAGGGCAGGTTGATCGTGGGTGGCTGGCAAGATGGGCACTTCCAGTCCACCCTTCCACTGGCGGCAGCCGGGAGCTTGTTGACTTGAGCTCTCGTTAGACTGCTGCATCGTAGGTGGACCCAGAGGTCGCAGGAAATACACTGGATAGAAACGGCCACGAGACGTTGCTCTGGCAGACTGAGCAGGGGTAGGTGGGCCTGCGGGCGGTTGTCACAGGACCCGGGTTCGGGTGGACGTCCCCTGATCTGAGAAGGATAATGTTAGTCGCTCCGTCGCGGTACCCAGCCACAAGCACACGCCGGTCGGGCTGGGCTGGGATAGGAGCCCGACCGGCTGCCAAAAACACCACTCCAGGTCTTCTCCAGTTCTGAAGCCTGGAGTCCACATCGGTGCTGGTAGGTGATGGCTGATTGGCGGAAGAAACATCCGATTTTCCTCCACGGACCACGTAGCTTCCGGTGCGCCTTCCACTGGACGTAGCCATCTTCGATCCGCAAAATTTTGACTAAGGTGGCGGTGTCCTTTTGTGCAGTGCTTTTGTGGTAAGTTTTTGAAACGCTATAACTTTTGCAATTTTGGGAGTTGGAAAGAGCTTTATACATCATTTTAAAGCTTATAACCTGTATACTCCCATGAGCTTACGAAACTAGCAAAATTAGCACAAAACTAGCAAAAACTTTCTGACACACTGACATCTGACAGGCTGAATCATCCTGGCAGAAATTTTTGAACATCCATTTCTCAAAACTGTAGAATTGGCCAAAATTATTTCTTGTGCCATGATATGAAGGACATATATAGCAAGGTTCACAAAAAAATCAAAAATCGAACTTTTGGTACGCATGGAACGGCAGTGACCACCTTTACATATGGTGCAAATTTCATGCCGGTAGCCCTCGTGTAGCGTGAGTAATAAAAAATTTTTGTGATTTTTTTGTGAACGAATTCACAAAAAATCACTTGTTCACAAAAAAAATCACCACCGGATCTGATCTCAGGATAAAGTTGGGAACTTTTTCTTTTCATGCTTATATAAATAGAGCATAGTCCATAGTGTTATTATGTAAAAAAATTTGGAACCCCAAGTTTTTTTGCACAGGCTGAACTTCGCATTTTGGTTCTCGGCCCCCGGGTCCAAAGTGGGTATATACCCAGGCCAATATGCTTGACCTTTATTATTGATACCAGGAAGCTAGGAATCCACTTATTTTGTGTTCTATTGCTCTAGTAAGCACAGAACAAACAATTTGGCGCAGTAATTTCGTATCTGGAATGGTCACGTGACTTGTCCTAGGGTCACGTGAAATGGGTCGGGGTCACGTGACTGACCAAAAATTTTATTTCAAGGTCCCAGAAGCCTAAAAACTCGCCTATATACCCTGGGCGAGGAACCACGAGAGCCATGCTGACCAGTGGTCACTTCGGGCGGTATCGGCAGTATGCTCATCGTTTGCAGCAACCCTGATTTACTATATATATGGGCACCACACCCGAAGGCCGAAAAACGCCATTTTTAGTGACTTTAGGCCATTTCTAGTAAAAGTGGGACCCAAACAGGCCAAAAAAATGCAAAGTTTTAACCCATTTGATTCAGTTCTAGACATCAACGCCGAGCCTTTTGGGGACCCTGGTCCACATTATATACTTTACTGGAATGCCTAATGATGAAAGAAAATCGAACAGCAACGATGGTGGGTTGGAATCAGAGTCGATGAGAAAACTACTTATTGGAGGACTGACTTTGGGAACAACAGAGGAACAGGTGAAGGCTTATTATTCCCAATGGGGTGAAATTTTGGACTGCGTAGTGTTGAAAGATGGTCAAGAACAAACGATCTCAGGGTTTTCCGGATTTATTACGTATTCTACCTCTGCTTCTGTAGAAAAAGCGATGAAAAGTCAGCCCCACAAATCCCGATGGAAAGACCGTTGATCTGAGGCAGGCCCTCCTCCCTTGTGCGCCAGTAATTGCGGTGCGGATATTGCTGAAATGGATCATTTCGTTCAGTGTCATTCTTGCTCGAATTGCCACCACACACGCTGCGTCCGGCCTATATATCCAGCTGTTTAATGGTTTTAAAAGATTGCAAAAACTAAATGTGGTATGGATTTGTGACACTTTGCTTTCGCTCGAAGCCATGGGTCAGATAAGAGCTGCGCCGACGTTGTTGGATTTTCTCAGCGACAATCCGCGGACTTAGTTCTTGTTGCTGTA
>JASAND010009849.1:0-11003 GCA_030248195.1 Trissonchulus latispiculum
ATCACTGAGCAAATCCCTCTTTTTGGATAAATTCTTCAAAATTTGATTTTTTTATTTAACCAATTTCATTACACATTCCTTCAAATTTTTGTATTATGCAACAATTTTTATATCATTGAAAAGAGCAGACAAAATGGCACAAAGCTGTCGAATTAATTTTTGAATTGCATTAAGCTAATTAAATTTCTAATTAATTACACTTATAAATTACCTACCATAAGCCTTAGGCTAATGGGCCAATCAGCGAGCAGACACACGCTTATATGAAAGCGTGTAACTAGTGCAAAGTGAGACGCCCCCCGGAAGAAATATCAAACATACAATTTACATTTATACTGAGTTAACAAAAATCTGAATAGAAAACAGACTTCCGATTCGTGTTCAACGAACCATAGAACCCCTAAACTTTCCTGCAAAATCAGAGAAAAATGCTTATGTGCCTCCTTGATTGATTATTAGAAAACTTAGATTTATTAGATTAAAAATTAGAAAATTAGATAATTTACATTTTGGAAAACGTTAAAATTTTGTAACCTTTTGCTTTCTTATTTTGAAATGTGTGAGAATGCACTTTTACAAAATAAAATTAGCGAAGATTCGAAAATCATCATTTTCAGGGGAAATGTTAGGGGGAGGTAGTTTACTTGATCCCACCTGATCAATATGCTTAGGATCCAGTTACTCAATTCAATAAACTTTTAAAATTCAAGAAAATAAGTAGCCGTTATGTAGTTAAACAATTAAGCGTCTTTCCCTTTATTAATTAAAATTTACTGATTGCGTAACACTTGTAAATACATGTTTACATTTACATAGTTTACATGCCGAAACCATTGTTCCCATTTTATTCTATAAAGACTACATATCAATGCGATTATGCCGCGTAGATATATATTTCTCCACTATTATATTTTTCGTAATATTTATTACGTATATGCAGCATATAATAGTATATCATGGATTTGTCACGTGTTTCTAGGAAACATATAATAGCATATAGTGAACACTATATGTTATTATATGCTAGTTAGTTAGTATGCTGCGTATTCCGAGCACACTTTCTAAGCGCTTGCGTATTTACGCTACACATTTTAGAATGCGTATTCCAGTTACACAGATTAGAACTATGCAGCCCGGCCCGGCCTGGCCCGCGGGCTCCCCGCGGCCAAAGAAAACTTCCCTGAGCATATGCAGATATAAAACATCTGCAAAATTTGACCAAGTTTGGCTGAAGCAGTGACCAGAAAATCAAAAACAAAGAATTTGTAACGTTTTCATTGTTTGCTTTGGTTTTATAAATTCACTGTGGTTTCAGTCAGTTGCATAGAGTTTTGTTCACTACTTGTGGATCTAGTTGCACTACTGGCGGATCCAGAATTTGGTGGGGGCGGCAACATTTTTTTCGTCGGGTGGGCTGGGGGCGGAGCCTCCCAAGGGCCCGATGCATAAAAGTGATTAGTTGATTAGTGATTAGTGATTAGTTGATTAGTGTAGCAGTTGTTCTAGGATAGTCAAAGCTACGATTGGGCTACGACAATAATTTGTATGTTTTTTGAAGTGCTTTGAACGTTCTAACAAAATCAGAAGTCCAAATTAAATTACAACTTAAATTGGAGTGATGCCAAAGCAAAAAGTAAAGAAATTACTATTGAGTTCAAAAATTTCCTTTGCCCGAATTGATCAGTGAGGGTAAATTAAACACTTCACGATTTTCTTCGAAAAAGTGCTACACTAATCAACTAATCACTAATCAATTAATCACTTTTATGCAACGGGCCCCAGAAGTTGAAAAATCTTTTGTTTTTTCAATAAAACTTAACTTTAACTTTTCGGACCTTTAATTCTTTTCATACTAAAGAACTAAGAAATTTTTTTAAATTCGTGACATTTTTAGGCAAAAACTCGTAATTTTCTACGAAAAATCGGATGCATTTTAAGTTTTTTCTTCATAAACGCAATAAATATGCGGTAAAAAAGTAAAACATTCGCGTTTGGTTTTTTGCCCTTTTTCCTCTTTCTCTCCTTAATTTTCCTTCCTTCGAATCGCGACGAGAAGGAATTTTTTGGTTTTTTGCCTTTTTTCCTCTTTCTCTCCTTAATTTTTCTGCCTTCGAATCGCGACGGGGAGACTTTTCCTACCCCTTTTTGGATCCGCCCCTGTAATAAACATAAGTAACCCAATGACAACCTCTAAAACCCAGTAGATTTAATATTTGTATAAATACATCGAATATACAGCGAAACTACAGCGAAATACATACAGCGAAAGTAATCCAAAATGCCTGAAACTTTCAGGACACACTAATTCGGTGTTTCTAAACACATTAGAAACAATGCCGCACTCGTGTGAAAACGTAAATATTTTTGATTTTTGCCGAATAAGTATTATAGAGTTTCTTGAAATTAGCCAAAACCCTATTCAATCGAAATAGCTTGTTAAGCTGTATAACTTTGTTCTTAGAGCAATTTTTCTACCTTCAACATTCCGAGAGATAAACGAGATTAAAGATTGTTGGGGTCAAAAATCAACTGATTTTCAAAATGTCAGATTTTCGTAAATTGCTACAACATGTAACCACAACATTCAACAAGGATGTATCCAAATCAAAACGGTCTGCAAGCGCATATTTTGTGCAAAAAAGCGCGATTACTTGAGTCCAGCTTAAGTGTTGGCTAAAAACCGATTTTCAAAAACTGCAATCAGTTTTTTAAAACAAGAATTTCTCCGAACTCCCTCAATCAAACTGCAAACAATTTCACAGAAACATTTTTCGCACTATTGTCGAGAGTCATTTTTGCTGGTTTTTGCTGAAACATTCACGAAGTTGTGCAATTCTCATTTGAAGTGTGGAAAAGTCATGAAATTTTCAAAATTTTCACTTTTTGTTAAATTTTTCGGCTTATAGGTAACTTCTGTCGAAACCAAGAAAAACGACCTCTGGCAAGACTCAGCACGTCAGCTTGGTCGAATGCAAAGCTTGATCAGTTAGCACAAATTTCTGAAATGTTTGTTGAAAAATGGTTTATGGCTTCCTTTCTGTAAATCACGCTGAAAGTAGTTACATAAAGTTTGACTATACCATTATAATGTCCTCACTTCAAGCTTTAAAATGATGTATCATTTTCTATATAAATCCTTAAATTGAACAAGTTACGACATTTTGAACATGACTGCGGTAAACGTTACCACTACCTAAATACAATTTTGCTTATTTGCGCATGCGCAAAACCATGTTGGTAGCTAGCCAATTATGCACTCTCTGACATCGAGACTTTGTGCAAAGATAGCTCCCAACCAGAGTCGATTTGCCCAAAGTTCAAAATTACTTTATCCATGTAGAAATTACGTAAGAAATCCCGGTAGTGGTATTACCACCGTAAGAATAGCTTCGTGAAACAGTTTAGGAGCCGTTCATAAATTGCTCGTAAACAGCTCATAAGAAATTAGATAGAGGGACTTGACTATTCCCAACTTTGACACTTTACGAGGAACATCGGTTGCCATAATCCCCGAGTGTAAATCCGTCTGTTTCCTGAAATGTCGTGAATACAATAAAACTAATTGTGTTATGAAACAATGAAACTAATTTTCCTAAACTTTTTATTGCAGTTTAGAGTGTGGGTCATTTTTCAACTTTTTTGAAGACTAAACTGCAGAAAAACTGAGAATTTGTAATGGAAAAGGCAAAATAAAACCTGAAAATGACCATGGAAAGCTCAGTTTGTCGTAGATTGTGGTTCTTAATGGAATTAACTTAATATTTTAATGCACTGGTTATGAGTGGCGGGCCTGTGAAATCTTGATGTGAACTATGAAACGTCCAAGCACTGTATAAAGTAACTGTCATGTAGTTGCCAGAGTTGCCAGTCAGTGTGAAACCCCCCAGAAACTCATTATTAGGGACATAGGTTCTAGTGTAGATAGGAAGAATAAGACTAAAAGTAGCATTACTCTCACGCAAATGACACGAAAATGGAATAGAACCTCAGTGGAATGTAGCCTAAGGAAGCTTAGGTAGGTTATCAGTCAGTAATGGAGGGGTCGTTACCCTTCCCGGGTCAGCAACAGGCCCCCCCACATGGTTTTTCTGTGTAATGGAGGAGTCGTTACTCCTCCCAGGCTACGAATAAGGCCTCACATTGTCAAGAAGTCGTTTAGAAACTGATTAAAACAGCTGAAAATCATCAAAGGAAACAAACCTAAATAAAGAAGTTGTTTAATAACCAACAACTTAGCAAGAAACTTCGAATTTAAAACGTTTTATGCAGCTAATAAGTGCGAATATTGGAAGATGGGTCAAAATAAGGTCGTAATCTGTCTATTAATAGCGTGGAATCATGTTATTTAGTGTTCATAGGTGCTAATTAGGCATAATTTACATTAGTTAGGTGATAATTAGTTAATTTGGCGAATTTTTGGTCAAAATATAAGTTGGGTTTATCTGAAAGGCAATTCTCTGCTGATTCCAAAACTCCAAACCCGGTCACCTAACTCCCAATATTGCGAAAGTTATACGTAAAAGAAGTTTTGATTAGTTGCATTTTTATTTTGTAATATTGGCCTTAAGTGACCTTACAATAATGCGTAACAGTGTGTGTGGTTACGCCCATTCATGTTTCCATTCATTCCTTTGAGCCTCTGCTGGCTCTCTCCCAGCAGAGACTTGTCTCGCAGAGAAGAACTTAACACACACCTTAGGTGTGAATTTACGTTCGGAGGGGGCTTAACTCCCTCCCTAATAATTTAAAAGAGATGAAACTAGTTAGTCTTAGGTAGTTAGGTACGTAGATTAATAATATTTAGTTTTTGTCTTGGGGAAAATTACGTAGTTGTTAGTATGCATATTTTTACGCAACAATTGCCCTTCCGTTTTTTTCCAGTGATACATAGAGTCTTGGCGAGGAAGAGCAATTGTTGCTGGGATTGACGAGCGGCTTCCCTTGTCTACGGCCGAAAGGTCAAGCCCAAGAGGAAAGAAAGGGGCTAGGAGACAAGGGAATGCCTAAAAATAATAAACATAAATTTTATTAAATGAATTCACAAATCTAGCAGTTAATATTGGGTTTTTCATAATGGGCCCCGAGTGGCCGTAATTTTGTACTATTTCGTTTTTTGATTCATGAAAATCAATTTTTAATCAGGGAATTTCCCCTTTGGTTACCTTTACGTGGTAACCAAAAAGTCTGCAAAGTTTCCCAAAATTCAGCTTGGGAAATCCATTAAATTTAGGGTCAGTTGGAGGGTCATAACTCCTTTTTCTCATTAATCTCCCCTCCAACGGACCAGCCGCGTGGCCAGCCCGAGTCGGGCACACGCTTTAACATAGGGAGCTTCCAGAATTTTCTGGAAGCTCCAATAAAAATCAAAGAGACTCCGACGAAAAGCAAACACCAGTGAGCTGTCAGACTCCTGTCAGCTCACTGGAAATTTTCAAAGTTCCATCAGTGTTCGTCTGAGTTTCGGCCGAGAGCGGTCGGTGTCTCCCCCCCATAATTAGCACGTCTTCCCGTTGTGCCAGCGTTTTGGCCGGGAATAAAAGACGTGCTCACCCCGGTTAGGACTCGAGTTAGGGGCCCCTTCTGACCCACACTGGTCAGAAGGGATGAACTGAGCACACGCGACGAACACCGCACGTTGAGGGCCTTATGAGCGCACTATGCTCGGCCAGGATCTACACCTTAGGCACGCAAATGTAGGGATTTTTAGAGGGTTCCCTTGAGCCCAAAAAATTCACTTTTGGTGGCCCTTGGGCCTATAATTTTGTCTGTAAAAATCTCAACCAAGCCACGGCCGGAATGGCCTTAATTTTTACAGAGGCTTACGCCCAAATATTTTGTGTGTAACTGCTGTTTTCGGGGTTGTAATGAAGCTTGGGATTTTGAGTGGGGACCCACCCCTGAGCTGAGATAGGAGGTCCCTTGGTTACGACCTCGTATTCAGAACTGAGCTAATTTAGGGATTGTTTCTCCCCACAGCCGGCAATTAGGAATTGCCGGCCATAATCGCAAATTAGGCGCTACTGAAGTAATATTATTGTCTGTATTTTTGCATTGTTTTTGTGTCTTGTGTGGTTCGGCTTACCCAAAATCAGTAGGCATCAAAACTCAGAATTATTTTCCAATTATTAATTATCAAGTTGTTTTGAAGGGAATGGCCGACTTCCCCGTTGTTAATTTAAGTAATCCAAAGCTGTCCTTAGCGGAAATGTGTCTGTAATCTGTTTTTTAGTAATAATTGCCTAAGCAATTATTACTCGTTCAGCTTTCATTTAAACTACCAAAGTTTCAAAAAATCCAACAAAAATTTCCTTTATCAAATTTATCAATGTTCCCCAAAGTTTACAGTAGAATACTAGAAGATGCAAGTCAAATTTACATCAGAATTGGGACCACAAATATGCATTCTATAGGTAGATAGGTCTTGTTAAGTGGTAGTTAGGACGTATTATGTCTGTGTATATGTATGTGTCAATATTGTTGTAATCTGTAGTGTGAATGAGACCCCCCCAAATTTACGTAAGTGGCTACTTGAGTAAACCCCTCATGGAGCGTGAGGTTTCAAGGTTAGCCTCTTTTGTGAAGCGTGAATTGTGAACCCAAAAGTGTGTGATTGTGAGTGTGCATGAGGGCATACCATGTAAACCCCCTTGTTTGATAAGGGTATTGGGACTGCCAGAGTGAATGGGTAAAATGTTCAGATAGTAGGCAGGAAAATGGGCCAAATTGAGTAGCAATTTGGACCCAAAACATTGATAAATTAAAGCCAGTAATGTCTGTGGGTTGAATGTGTAATTGATGCGATAATGCCAATTTCGGAGTGAAAATCGTAGGAACTTGCATGAAGAAATGGAGGTATCTTTGGCGATTTAGGCAGGTTTTGCAGCCTAGGGTCACGGGGACCCCGAATTAGGTTTGCCAAATCTGTTGGATTTCCGGTCATCCGCGTAGGTTGCCCTGCGATTAGGGGGCGGATGAGCCGCATTTATGGAATCCAGAAATAGCCAAATCAAGGCCATAACAGAATAGTTTAAATTAACACGAAATTAACCACAGTTTAACAAAGATGTTGGACATCCGATTAGCGGACCGGTAGTGTAGTTAGTTCTAGGTAAGAAAATGTTTGCAGTCTTGTGGTATTTGTTAGCCAGCATTTTTAATAACTGAGAAATAGTTAGGTCTAGCTAGAATAGGGGTATTAATGGTCTTGGCCTAGAAATTATCATGGGCTCACGGTCGTTACCGTAATCACTCAACTTCTCATGTCAAAGGCCAAAAGACGGACCAAACTAAAAGAAAAGAAGTAGACCCGTACTGAGATTCGAACTCAGGTTCTCTGGATTAGTAGGTCCAGTGCTCATCCATTGACCTATACGGGTTACAATTAGAACAAGCTCGAGCTAACCTATATAAGGAAGCAATTTGGCAACCCAGCGCATGTGCAGTCAATTAATACATTATATGTGCAAATTATGCATATGTAGAAGTAAACTTTAATTAGGTTTTTCTCACTAATTACTTAACATTTTTTGGTGCTTTAAGCACAAAAAATGTTCAGCTTTTCAAGCCTTACAAGAATATATAACTTTTACTCAAATCTGTGTTCATCGAAATTTTGCTAATTTATATGCCAGTTTTGCACGAATGCAATTATGTGCTCGTGTGAAAGGGTGGTAGTACGCGCGACTGTCACTCGGCTGGCTGCTGGGGTTGCCAGCACCGGATGGAATAGCGGTTCGGCACGTCCCCTGTTAGGGCACTAGGACAAGGGGCAGGTAGATTTAGAAGTAGACGTAGTTCGGTAGGTCGGTAAGTAAGGACTGCGTAGAATGGCTGCTGAGACAGTGAGTGAATGAGTTTTTGTATTTTTGCATAAACTGAGGAAAACTAATCACATGCGAAAACTCACTCACAGTCAGCCAGTAGGTTTCATTCTAAGTTAGTTACCTCAGTCCAAACCTGTAAACAACCAATTAATAGAGATTTCACATTAAATCGCCAGGTAGCTTTAAGTTAACTTTAATATTACGTAGGCCTTAGTTAGTTAGCATAAGCATATAGGTAGGCATTAGTCAAGACAATTATTATAAGTATTTAGCAGGTGACCATCTTCCAATATCAGAAATGCACTATAAAATGTCCAGTTTCATACGTGTATTTGATCTAATCTTGGGTCACGGGAAATGAACCCATTTCCCGTGACAAATCAACAAAATCAGGCCAGACACAGGCCGAAAATGTTAATATGGGCCAGTATTATTGTTTGCTCTGAAGATTGTGCAAAAGTTAGTCAGAATCAATACATTTCACATCAAAACGGCCCTAGAAGGCCGGTCCGTGCAAGGAAAGGACAAAAGCAAACGAAGTCTGAATATAGGTCGCAAATAGCGCATTTTTCGTACATTTTTTAAGAACGTTTCGTCTAGCTACAAGTTTAGTCAGGCCCAGCCGGGCCCAAGGTGGAAACCTTACGAATCATTTCGCCCAAACATGAAATTACGGCAAGTTTAACTAAATTCTGCGAATATAAGCTAACAGAGGCCAGGAAGGCCCAATTGGTGACAAGAAGTTACCAGGAACGGTTAATATTGTCAAAAAGGCAATAACCAACGGTTTTCAGTCAATCCTTTCAATTCACAAGTTCAAATGGGGCCCAAAATGCACATTTTGGGCCTGGAAAGCAAAAGAACGAGTAATGGTTGCTGGGTTCGATTCCCGCACCATAATCTTGTACTAATGGGTTTTAACCCATTTGATTCATGTGCGCGGACAGTCGCTGATCAGGATTCGAAGTCGTGAGTAATCCAGTTTTGGAGCAGTCAGTGGAAGCGTTCAGCCCTGTAGTGGAATCAGTAGTCAGTCTCCGTTGGTACTTATCTAAGATTGTTGGATCCGGAAGTGATCCCGAGAAGTGAACCCTGTCAGTAGCCGATTTGTGGAACCTATCACTGTAGGTACATTGTGGATTTAGACCGCAGCTAGGGTCAAGAACAGAGACGACTTCGCAGGCACATGATTTCAAGTTGGGAAACCAAAACCGTTCAGAAAGTATTGTAAACTTGTCTCTCGAACCTTTTTGTCTAAAATGGCCAGTTTCACCCTATGCATCGTCACCGGTTCCGGAGCTACGCTCCCTTCGTCTCTGGCTTGAGCTTAGCATTCAGCCAGAGTCAGCTAGCCTGAAGACAGAAGAAGCCATCAGTGCTATTGAACTTTGTAGTTGTAGTTGTTTAATTTTCGTTAACCAGGAATAAGTAAGACAGAACCAGGTGACTCCCCATTTTCTCTATTTCCTCAAAAAGCCAGTTCCGTACAGTAACCCTGTCTAGGTGTTGGAGCGGACCTTCGGGAAAGCAGTGTCCAACATTCGGGGACTCACCCGTAGACCGACCCCAGGTTTATTTCAGTTAATAATTATTGGTTTGTAGTTTACTGATTTGTAATTTGATAATCCGTTTGTAAGGACGGATAAAGAGTCGCACAGCACAAGCATATAGGCGCACGAGAAAGCATATAGGTACTTGCTTAGTAGAGTGTTGGAGACAGTGTAATAGTTGGGATAATAGAGACAGAGTGTGATAAAAGGAAGAAGAAGAGGTACCACTGAACCTTGTCCCTAACTAAACCTATAACTTGGGTAATATTATCCTAAATTAGGATAATATTAATAATAAACTAAAAGAGGGTATCTGGCAACTCTGGTACAGTAAATTGTATACTGTACTGATCTGTAATTGCATCTGTTTTGCACAGTTTGTAGCGACCCCTGTTATTAACGCATATTGTGTTGTCATTTGTCATAGTGCTTACAAGAGTGTACCCATCATACTTGTACTAAGTTTAATAAATAGTTGGTGTGTCAGACCTAGAGTCTCAGAGTTTAACAGAGAGGCGCGATTGTCTCTGAAAGCCAGGCGCGTTAGCCAAAGGATCGGATCAGGACTACTCCAGGTAAGTTCTGGTCAGGAATCAGAAGATTCATCGTCAATCCAGCGATCAAATCAACGCAAGTGCTGACCCCTCTTGCTGATCAGCTGGAATCCAGTGCAACACACGAACTCACAAAGAAGACCCCTACAAAGGTTGACTGCAGGGAATCTCTGATTTTGGAACACCACCTTTCGGAGATCCGGTGCCTAAGTCTACTTCCATAAGTGGACGTGCTGACCTTCCGTGTAATCAAGTGCAGAGCGACTTCTGACACTAGACCGGAGAGCAGAGCGATTTTTGACTGCGGATCCTAGCAACTTCATTACAAATTGCTTATAACAAGACAAAATCACGCACCTTAGAAGTGGATTTTGGAACTTCTTAGGAGCCTAGATGCCATCTATCTGTTTTCGTTAGACTAAACTATGCTGATGCTAACTTTATGTGAGAAGCTTCGTTGTGAGCTCAGGTACCGTGCGCTCACCTAATCCAGGTAGGTTCTAGCACAAAAACTAAGGACTTGGTAAAGCGGCGGATTGAATCTCGCCTACTTAACACATTTTATTCAGTGAGACTTTTTTGTCAGAACCCATGTAGACATAACGCTGGACAGAATGAGTACATAATTTCATTTTATATTGCCTGTTCTTTTCTAAAAGATAAATATCCAGACTGTTGTTTGGCTTGATAGTTTGCTATAATCTGGGAGGGGGTAGGTGGAAGGGTGTTTGTATTGTTCATAGGTGTAAGGTGGGGGGGTTGGGGGGGGGGGGGGTAGTCGCGCCCAAGGCTGGGTGAAAAGTAGGGTATTTTTAGGGTAAATTTTGCAAAAATTTCAAAAAGTCACAAATTTTGGCTTAATGTACTTGTTATTGCGAGAAATACAAGTTTTTAGTAGTTTTATGGACTTTTTGACTGATTAGCCTTCTTTTGAACTTAGAAACACCTGGACAATCAAGTTTTAGAGTTTAAAACCACTGTCTAATGTAAAAATTACTTCATGATTCGATGTTTATTAGTATTCACAAAACGGCTGAAAATACGATTTTTGACATAAAAATTGAAAAATTTTTTTG